>WNWK01043588.1:0-15435 GCA_009830355.1 Cherax destructor
AATCACCTTAGATCACCATAACCCAGCAAAGGCTGCAGTCAGAATGATAACAAATTCCACTCTAGACAGCATACTCCACCAATATTCAAAAGCCTAAAACTACTCACCATAAAGAACATTCACACTTATTATTGTGCCTACTACAATATAGAACACTACACTCTAATGAAACCTCCGCTCAAAATTATCCTCACCAACTTTAATAGGACGCATGACCACAACACAAGGCACAGATCATTTTTTGATATACCCCGTGTCCATATCAACCTATGTAAAAATTTATGCATAAAAAGGGGCCCAGAATCGGGAATTCATTACCAGTAAAAACAAAAATAACCTTGTCTGAAAATCATTTTAAGACTCTTCTCAAAACCACTTACTCACCCTAAACTAAATATGTACTCATACTCAAAAATACTCAATGTTATTTTTCCTTTAAGATAATTTCCATTTTTATATTATGTTCTAATATATTACTTTAAAAATGATCAATGTTATTTTCTTTAAGATAATTTCAATTTTACTATTAACTACCATCCTACTGAACACTTGCTACAATGTAGTATCACCATATTGTAATTTGCCCAATGTCATATATCATCATATTGCAATCTGAACAATATTTAAACAAGTCAAACTCAATCAATTTCTCCAATACATATTATGTACATAGTCTATAAGGCATTAGATAAAGCTGCCCTCAATGCCATGGCATGTCAGTGGCTCTCCTTGCACTTCTATGTAAACTATGTAAAATTGCGAAGAAATAAATTTTGTACGTATTTGTATTTACGTAAATTCTTCACATAGGATTTGCAGCCCATTTCAAAGTTATGTAAGGTAAGGTTTAGTTAGGTTAAGATAAGATACGATAGATAAGTACATACTAATGTTGGTAGAATTACTGACAATATGATAAAGGACACATGCAACTAATGTACATTTATTGTGGCATGTTCGCTCTCCAGGAGCTTGATAAAGCTCCTAGAGAGCAAAATGTTACCACAATAAAATGTCACATTAGTTGCACTTGTGTCCTTTACTTTACAAGATAGATCAGATTTCGTTCGGATTTTTAACCCCGTAGGGTTAGCCACCCAGGATAACCCAAGAAAGTCAGTGCGTCATCGAGACTGTCTGTCTTATTTCCATTTGGGTCCGCAATCTTGTCCCCAGGATGCGACCCACACCAGCTCGACTAACACCCAGGTACCTATTTGCTGCTAAGTGAACAGGACAGCAGGTGGAAAGAAATGCATCGAAATGTTTCCACCCCGCTGAGAATCGAACCTGGGCCCTCTGCGTGTGAAGCAGAGCTTTGCCAGCCAGGCCACAGGGTTAGGTTAAGATAAGATTTTCTTCAGATTTTTCTTCCAGAGGAGCAGACATCCAGGATAACCCAATAAAGTCAGGGGCTGTTTGTCTTTTTTCCATTGATCCTTAAATTTTGTCCCCAGGATGTGACGACAGCAGTCAACTAACACCCACAAACCTACTTACTGTTAGGTAAACAGAGGCAGCTGGTGTAAGAAATATGCCCAATGTTTCCAGCTGTCCCTGGGTTTGAACCATGAACAGTTAGTATGTGAGCTGAGTGTGTGATCAAGTGAGCCACAGGACACCTCTGCCCTCCATCTGAAAAAAATAACAAAATATAACATACCCCAATGAAAAAGCTATAAACACAAAATAAAAGGCATTAAAAGAAATCTATACCTCAAACAGAAAAATTATACCCACGGCAAAGGGCCTGAGCAAATCAATCGTAATTCAACTGATCAAAGTGCCTTCAACACTTACCCATTTGACTGTATTTACAATAGTGATATGATGTATGTTTATGAGGATGGGCTGTTCATTCTCATGCTCTCATAACAAACTCAACTGCACAATCCACCAGTAATGGTGAATTTGAATGATAGAAAAAATGACACTAAACATTAATCGCCGACTGTTATGCAATGCATCCTGGGGAAGAGGATCAAAGGGTCCCAGTGGAAATAAGCCAGACAGCTTGGTTTATATGGCTCGGTAGGCAAAGCTCTCGCCTCACACACTGAGTGTCTCTGGTTCAATCCTCAGCCAAGTAAGTAGGTACCTGGGTGTTAGTCACCTACACCTGTTGTCCCCGTTCACCTAGCAGTTAAATAGGTACCTGGGTGTTAGTGGACTGGTGTGGGTGGGATCCTGGGGACAAGATTGAAGGATTCCAATGAAATAAGACAGATAGTCCTCGATGATGTACAAACTTTTTGGGTTATCCTGGGTGGCTAACCCTCCCCACCCTGGGTTAGTCTGGGTGGCTATACGTACTCCTACCCTGGGTTATCATGGAAGGTTAACTTTGGAAATTTGTCTTTGGACTGCCTCCTTGTAAGCTGCTCCCTGGCAAGTACTGTTGACACCGACACTCTGAGATTACTCCTCTCAGGCTCATATTTCCATATAACTGCAGCTGCAAGAAAATCCCCACCTACATGCACGACTAAAAGGGTAACTTACTTGGTGGTGGAGAATATGTAACACTGTCTTCCAACCTTCCTAAGCGGTGGAAAAAATGGTATAAAATACGACACTGGAAAATAAACACATAAGCAGTATAATGTGATTCTTCATTTACACGTTTCGCCCACGTAGTGGGCTTTAGGTTTGTGACTTGATAAAGCCCACTGTGTGGGCAAAACGTTGTCAATAAAGGATCACATTATACTGCTTATGTGTTTATTTTTCCAACCTTCCTAAGCCTTAGTCTAGGTTTTCTACACATATGCTGCTATGTATGATAATCTATGTAACTGTATTTGTGTATACCTGAATAAACTTACTTACTAGTCTCTCTGGACTCTCCCTTCAAATCACCATATGTAGTCAAGGAAGAATTCAAGTGGTATTAGTGTCCTGCCTGAAACTCAGAATTTCCCTGACTCCAAGGGATATCCCCTGAGTTATATTTATGCCGTGACACTAGCTTCTAGACTAATACTAAGAGGGGTTGCCCACAATTACCTTATAGTGGGCATTTGCCCGCTTATAACCCACAGCTCAAATGACCCTCTTCTCAGAACATCGCCGGCCAGCTATACTGGCCAGCGATGTTCTGTACTGTACACTACTTACTGCGATGTTCTGTACTGTACACTACTTACTGCGATGTTCTGTACTGTACACTACTTACTGCGATGATCTGTACTTACTGCGATGTTCTGTACTTACTGCGATGTTCTGTACTTACTGCGATGTTCTGTACTGTACACTACTTACTGCGGGGGCCTGGATAGAGACGAATATCCACAGTACGTTGGGAAGCCTCTATGATTCTTTATTCCACAGACCAAGTATTTTGAAGACACGTGGGGCACTGAGCTCTAGCTCCTGGTACCTTGTCACCATGGTGTCCAGTCCAAGAAGGAGCTAGCATCTCCCTCCCGCCTAATTCAAGCGTTGGGTTGCCAGTTCTTCTTAGAAAACATATCCTAATGTTAAAATAAAAAAGGTCTAAACCTACCTATGTTAAGGTTCTAGGACTACATTATTAATATCTAAAGTTGCCTCAATAATCCTAATATTAGTTACTAACTGTACAAACCTTCCTAGAAGAGTAAATCTATCAATTAACATGTGCAGTCTCATACGGTGGCCTAGTGGGTAAAGCTCTTGCTTGACGCACGGAGGGGCCGGGTTCAATTCCCGGTGGGGCAGAAACATTTCGAAGTGTTTCCTTACATACACATACACACACACATATATACAACAGGCCTAGTGTCTAATTGACATGTGCCTAGGACAAAATGGTAACTAACCCCGGTGGCCTAGTGGTAAAGCTCTCGCTTCACGCACGGAGGGCCCGGGTTCTATTCCCGACGGGGCGGAAACATTTCGAAGTGTTTCCTTACACACACACACACACACACACATACATACAACAGGCCTAGTGTCAAATCGACATGTGCCTAGGACAAAATGGTAACTAACTAACCTTCGCCTAACTTCTTCTTCTTCTTCGTTGGGGTTTTATTGGGCCACTGACAGCCTAAGCCGTATCGAGCCCGACCTCTCGATGGCACGAGGAAGATTTGTTGCCCAAGGCTGGGCGATGAAAGAAAAGGAACAAAAGTTCCTTTGTAAATGATAGAACTTGAGTTTCCGATTAGGTCCGGTGGACCCCTTGCCAAGCCCCAGCAAAGCGGGACCCCCACACCCCCACCTGAGTACAGCAACCGGCTTCCCACCAAAGACCGTTAAATAATTATCCGCAGAGCGGAAAAAATTGAACTGGCTAAAAGTAAGCCGATGAACAGGTGCCCCTCCTGTAGCGTGCCCGGCGGGCAAAATAGCTTCGCCTAACTGTTGTTGTTGTTGTTGTTGGGGTTTTATAGGGCCACTGACAGCATACGCCGTATCGAGCCCCGCCGTCCAACGCTCGGAGAAGGAACCTCGACCAAAGTGGAAGGATGTTAGACTAATAACTGCGTATTATATGTCCTTAATGTGCCCTGAAGCCAGCAAGAATGTGCAGGTACAGGCCAATATTTCTTGACGGTCTGGAGGAACAAACCCCTCCCCATTAAGAAGGAGAGGTAGGGTTAAAGATTGCACCCCAAACATGTGCAAGGCAGCACTGAGAACAGTCCGTGCAGAGTGATAACGCGGGCACCACAGTAGGAAGTGTTCCACCGTCTCACGCTGTGAGGGACACCACGGGCAGCTTCGCCTAACTCGTGAGTGTTAGTTACCATTTTGTCCTAGGCACATGTCAATTAGACACTAGGCCTGTTGTATGTATGTGTGTGTATGTGTGTGTAAGGAAACACTTCGAAATGTTTCTGCCCCACCGGGAATTGAACCCGGCCCCTCCGTGCGTGAAGCAAGAGCTTTACCACTGGGCCACCGGGGGCGTGCCACTTGTTTTCGGTGGATATGAGGGCTCGCAAACTCAGACGGTTTATCCGTGGCATGTTAAGGCTTCATACGGCTTATTTACCCTGTGGAACTTGAGCGACCAAATAAGTTCCCACACTAAGATAAGATAAGATTTTCTTCGGATTTTTAACCCCGGAGGGTTAGCCACCCAGGATAACCCAAGAAAGTCAGTGCGTCATCGAGGACTCTGTCTTATTTCCATTGGGGTCCTTAATCTTGTCCCCCAGGATGCGACCCACACCAGTCGACTAACACCCAGGTACCTATTTGTTGCTAGGTGAACATGACAGCAGGTGTAAGGAAACACGTCGAAATGTTTCCATCCATCGGGAATCGAACCCGGGCCCTCCGTGTGTGAAGCGAGAGCTCTAGCCACCAGGCCACCGGGCTACCCTGGGTTATCATGGATGGCTAACACTCCCTACCCTGGGTTATCCTGGATGGCTAACACTCCCTACCCTGGGTTATCCTGGATGGCTAACACTCCCTGCCCTGAGTTATCCTGGGAGGCTAACACTCCCTGCCCTGAGTTATCCTGGGAGGCTAACACTCCCTACACACACAACCCACACATAGAAGAGAGGAGCTTACGGCGACGTTTCGGACCGACTTGGACCATTTACACAAAGAACAGGTAGAAGGGGTTATATATAGGCAAGCAGACAGGGGAGGGCACAAGAAAGTGTGTGTGTATTGTTCCAGTCACGGTCTTGTGCCTTTTTTTGTTATTTAACACTCCCTACCCTGGGTTAACCTGGTTTGCTACAACTCTCTACCCTGGGTTATCATGGATGGCTACACTCCCTACCCTGGGTTATCCTGGATGGCTACACTCCCTACCCTGGGTTATCCTGGATGGCTAACACTCCCAACCGTGGGTTATCATGGATGGCTAACATTCCCTAACCCTCCAGGTTAAAAATTTGAACAAATCTTAACTAGCAAGGCCCTCTACTTCAAGATTCAAGATGATTTATTTCTCTGTAAAAATTACAATGTGTGTTTTACATTTAAAGACAATAATTACAAAGATGGCCGTTAGCATGCCTAGCACAACCACTTTGGAAATACAAATAATAAAACGCAGGAATTAACGTAGAAATGTGTTTCTCTTCTTTGATCAGTGTCTCTTACTATGCAACAATTAACTTAAAATGAAAATAAGAAGGTCTAATGCATTGCTCCTTACTTCTTAAGTGGATGTGACTTGGACCTGACTAGCTTAGGCCAGCAGGTGACTTGGACCTGACTAGCTTAGGCCAGTAGGTGCCTTTGACCTGACTATCTTAGGACAGTAGGTGACCTGGACCTGACTAGCTTGGGCCAGTAGATTACTTGGACCTGCAACGGATGAGCCAGTAGGCCAGCTGCATGTTTATTCAGATGAAAATTCACACACACATGAACTATTAAATCTTTGCAGGAAATTCACCTTAAACCAGCCGATAATAGAGCCTACAAAACTAGAAAATACTATGGACCTCATCTTCACTAACAATAGCAATCTGATATGTAACATAACCATGTCAAAGACTTAGATCACAACATAATAGAGGTACAGACATGTATGCACAAAATAAAATAAATAAAATCAAATGAAATATTTATTTCTTTGCAAAGGTTACAATGTGTGTTTACATATCATAATATGATTGGAGCAAAGAAAGCCACTATCATGCCGAGGCATTTTGGGGAGACTTAACTAATATTTATTGACTACTTAAGGCATCTGCATATGAAAATGTTGTGCTAATGGGAGATTTCAACTTTAGACAAGTTGACTGGAGCAATTTGACAGGAAATTTAGAGTCAAGTGACTTTCTTGATACGATTCAGGATTGTTTTTTGAAACAGTTGGTGACAGAACCAACTAGAGGAAATAACCTGCTAGACTTGGTTCTTGCCAGCAGGGAATCGCTAATTAATAATCTTGAGGTTAATGATGAGCTTGGGGAAAGTGATCACAAATCACTCAGTTTTAATATATCATGGAATTACCCTAATAATGACAATCAAGTCTCTGTCCCTGACTTCCGCCTGGCTGATTTCATAGGACTGAAAAATTACCTAGGTGGGCTGAACTGGAATGACCTGACAGTGGGTCAGGTAGGTGGTGATTGCCAATATGACGTTTTCCAGAGAATAGTTCTATCTGCTCAGACAACTTATGTTCCTAATAGGGAAATCAGATCAAACAAAAATGATCCTAAATGGATGAACAATAGATTAAAACATCTCATTGGTCAAAAGAGAGGCATATATAGGCGAATCAAAAGAGGAGAGGCGCAATTAAGTAATCAATATATTCAGTTAAAGAGAGAAATAAAAAAGGGAATAAGAAAAGCAAAAAGAGACTATGAGGTTAAAGTTGCAAGAGAATCGAAAACTAACCCAAAAGGATTTTTTCAGGTATACAGAAGTAAGATTAGGGACAAGATAGGCCCACTCAAAAGTTACTCAGGTCAGCTCACCGTCAGTGATAAGGAAATGTGTAGAATGTTTAACACTTACTTCCTCTCAGTTTTTACACAGGAAGATACTAGCGATATTCCAGAAATAATAAATTATGTAGACCAGGACGATAGTAAACTATGCACGATCAGGGTCACAAGTGACATGATCCTTAGACAAATAGATAAATTAAAACCTAACAAATCCCCAGGCCCTGATGAACTGTATGCAAGGGTTCTAAAGGAATGTAAAGAGGAGCTTGGCAAACCTATGGCTAATCTTTTCAACATATCACTGCAAACTGGCATGGTGCCAGATAAGTGGAAAATTGCAAATGTAATACCTATTTTCAAAGCAGGAGACAGGTCCTTAGCTTCGAACTATAGACCAATAAGCCTAACCTCCATAGTGGGAAAATTTATGGAATCAATAATTGCCGAGGCAATTCGCAGCCATCTTGAAAAGCATAAATTAATCAACGAATCTCAGCACGGTTTTACAAAAGGGCGTTCCTGCCTTACAAATTTAATAACTTTTTTCACTAAGGTATTTGAGGAGGTAGATCATGGTAATGAATATGATATTGTGTATATGGACTTCAGTAAGGCTTTTGATAGAGTCCCACATCAGAGACTATTGAGGAAAATTAAGGCACACGGAATAGGTTGATAAATAGGCAGCAGAGAGTTTGCATAAATAGGGAGAAATCAGAGTGGGGAAGCGTTACAAGTGGTGTTCCACAGGGGTCAGTATTGGGCCCCTTGTTGTTCACAATCTACATAAACGACATAGATGAGGGAATAAATAGCGACATAAGCAAGTTTGCCGATGACACCAAAATAGGCCGTCCAATTCATTCAAATGAGGACATTAGAGCACTCCAGGAAGATTTGAATAGACTGATGCAGTGGTCGGAGAAGTGGCAGATGCAGTTTAATATAGATAAATGCAAAGTTCTAAATATTGGACAGGACAATAACCATGCCACATATAAACTAAATAATGTAGATCTTAATACTACTGATTGCGAAAAGGATTTAGGAGTTCTGGTTAGCAGTAATCTAAAACCAAGACAGCAGTGCATAAGTGTTCGCAATAAAGCAAACAGAATCCTTGGCTTCATATCAAGAAGCATAAATAATAGGAGTCCTCAGGTTGTTCTTCAACTCTATATATCCTTGGTTAGGCCTCATCTAGATTATGCTGCACAGTTTTGGTCACCGTATTACAGAATGGATATAAATGCTCTGGAAAACGTACAAAGGAGGATGACTAAGTTGATTCCATGTATCAGAAATCTTCCCTATGAGCATAGACTGAGGGCCCTGAATCTGCACTCTCTAGAAAGGCGTAGAATTAGGGGGGATATGATTGAGGTATATAAATGGAAAACAGGAATAAATAAAGGGGATGTAAATAGCGTGCTAAAAATATCTTGTATTGACAGGACTCGAAGCAATGGCTTTAAGTTGGATAAATTCAGATTCAGAAGGGATATAGGAAAGCATTGGTTTGGTAATAGAGTTGTCGATGAGTGGAACAAACTCCCGAGTACAGTTATAGAGGCTAAAACGTTGTGTAGTTTTAAAAATAGGCTAGATAAATATATGAGTGGGTGCGGGTGGGTGTGAGTTGTACCTGACTAGTTTTTGCTACTAGGTCAGATGCCGTGCTCCTTCCTTAAGTGAATGTAACCTGACCTGGCTGGGTCGGGGCATTGGCTTAAGCCGGTGGGAGACTTGGACCTGCCTCGCATGGGCCAGTAGGCCTGCTGCAGTGTTCCTTCTTTCTTATGTTCTTCTTCTTATGAATGTAACCTGACCTGGCTGGGTCGGGGCATTAGCTTAAGCCGGTGGGAGACTTGGACCTGCCTCGCATGGGCCAGTAGGCCTGCTGCAGTGTTCCTTCTTTCTTATGTTCTTATGTTCTTAACTCTAGACAGGCGAAGAGAAGTAGATTACAAATAGTCAATATTTCACTCTCTTATTAGTATGAGGTAGTACAATTTATGATACAATCATAATTTTTTAAGTTCGTAATTAAGTTCTTATACAGTGGTAGAATACAAATACACAAACTATTCTATATTTCAATCTATTATTAATGTGTGAGGTTTTACCTGGAGTTTACCTAGAGAGGGTTTCGGGGGTCAACGCCCCCGTGGCCCGGTCCGAGACCAGGCCTAATGGTGAATCAGGGTCTGATCAACCAGGCTGTTACTGCTGGCCGCACGCAAACTGACGTACGAACCACTGCCCGGTTGGTTAGGTACTGACTTTAGGTGCCTGTCCAGTGTCTTCTTCAAGACAGCCAGGGTCTATTGGTAATCCCCCTTATGTATGCTGGGAGGCAGTTGAACAGACTTGGGCCCCGGACACTTATTGTGTTGTCTCTCAATGGCGCCCCTGCTTTTCATCGGGGGAATGTTGCATCTCTTGCCGAGTCTTTTGCTTTCATATGGAGTGATTGTCGTAGTACAATTCATGATACAATCAATTAGTGATAAAATCAATCATGCATTTTTTTAGTTTGTAATTAAGTTCATTCTCCATGGGGAAGTGGAACAGAATTCTTCCTCCATAAGCCATGCGTGTCGTAAGAGTCGACTAAAATGCCGGGAGCAAGGGAATAGTAACCCCTGCTCCTGTATACATTACTAAAGTTGAAAAGATAAACTTTTGTTTTTCTTTTTGGGCCACCCTGCCTCGGTGGGAAACGGCAGATTTGTTGAAAAAGAATTAAGTTCATTTACCCTATTATAAATATGAGGTAGTACAATTAGTGATACAAACAAACATTAGTAAGTTTGTAATAATGGCTTAATAGTTAAGGGATAATAAAGTATTTGGGGGAGTTACTTGGAATTTAATTGGGGTTAAGCATGATGTGGGTATGTTTGTTATTGAGAAATAAGATAATTTTTGAGTATGGTCCGTTAACCAGACTAAGGGTCGACAATCTAGGTAAATGAATTCTTCATGTCAGAGACCCAAAATTTTGTCATCTCAAAAATCTCTGATATTATCCTAATACCACAAAACTTTGAAAAGGCAATTAATGACATGCCCATGCACTCTGCCCCAGGCCCAGACTCGCGTAACTCCGTGTACATCAAGAACTGCAAGAAGCCCCTGTCACAGGCCTTCAGCATTCTATGGAAAGGAAGCATGGACACAGGAGTCATCCCACACTCACTAAACAGATATAGCCCCACTAAACAAAGGAAAAGATAAACAAATATTTTATTTCTTTGCAATGTTCACAATGTGTAATTACAAAGAAGTAAATTTTTTAAACATTATACATACCGGTGGAAGTAAAGCAATAGGAAAGAATTACAGATTGATATGGGGCTCTTGTGGTCTGGTGGCTAAAGCTCTCGCTTTACACGGCGAGGGCCTGGGTTCGATTCCCAGGCAGGGCAGAAACATTGGGCGTGTTTCTTTACACCTGTTGTCTATGTTCCCCATCAGTAAAATGGGTACCTGGGTGTTAGTCGACTGGTGTGAGTCGCATCCTAGGACACTGACCTAATCTGCCCGAAATGCTCAGCATAACAAGGGACTTTCTATATAGTAGTATGTCACTGATGTCAGCTAGGCCTGTATACCATGTACATGTACTTGTAGTAAATAAAGATATTATTATTATAGTGCTAACATCACATATCATAAAAATCTTTGAAAGGGTTCTAAGAAGCAAGATCGTCAACCACCTAGATATAAATCATTTACACAACCCAGGCCAAAACGGGTTTAGAGCAGGTTGCTCCTGCCTGTCTCAGCTACTGGACCACTATGACAAGGTCCTGGATGCTTTAGAGCAAAACAAAATGCATGGTGTAATAGCACACAAAATGTGTAATGAAGGAATAACAGGAAAAGTTGGTCACTTGTTCTATCTAGGCTGGAATATTGCTGCACACTAGCAGCGCCTTTCAAGACAGGTCAAATTGCTGACCTAGAAAATGTACAGAGAACCTTCATGGCACACATAAGTATGATAAAATACCAAAATTACTAGGAACGGTTGATGTTCCTCGACCTGTACTCCCTAGAATGCAGGCAGGAGAGATACACGATTATAAACACTTGAAAAATACTAGAGGGATTAGTACCAAATTTGCATACGAAAATCATTCTTATGAAAGAAAAATACTCGGCAAACGATGCAACATTCCCCCAGTGTCAGGGGATAAAGACTGTTCAACCGCCTCCCAGCATACATAAGGGGGATTACTAATAGACCCCTGGCTGTCTTCAAGAAGGCTTTGGACAGGCACCTAAAGTCAGTACCTGATCAGCCGGGCTGTGGTTCGTATGTCGGTTAATGTGCAGCCAACAATAACAGCCTGGTTGACCAGGCCCTGATCCACCATGAGGCCTGGTCACAGACCGGGCTGCAGGGGTGTTGACCCCTGAAACCATCTCCAGTTATACTCCAACTATAACTTCCTAACAAACAGAACACAAAGAGTAATAGTAAACCGAGTAAAGACCGAGGCAGCTACAGTGAAAAGCTCTGTTCCACAAGGTAAAGTACTCATTCCCATCCTGTTCCTCATCCTAATATCTGACATAAAGATGTAATCCATAGCTCTGTGTCTTCTTTTGCAGATAACACCCGAATTGCCATGCCAATCTCACCTTCAAAGACAACAACAATGCATGTACCTCATCTGCCAGAAAATGATAGGATGGATAATGAGAACCTTCAAAACTAGGGTCGCCAAACGCATGATGATTCTCTTCAAATCGCTTGTTCTCTCTAGGCTGGAATACTGCTGTACACTAACTTTTCCCTTCAAGGCTGAAGACATTGCTGACCTGGATAGTGTACAAAGAACTTTCACGGCACACATAAGTACTATAAGGCACCTAAATTACTGGAAACGGTTGAAGTCCCTTGATTTGTATTCCCTGGAATGCAGGCGAGAGAAATACATGATAATATACACTTGGAAAATCCTAGAGGGATTAGTACCAAACTTTACACGAAAATCACTCCCTAGGAAAGCAAAAGACTCGGGAGGAGATGCAACATTCCCCCAATGAAAAGCAGGGATGCCACGAGTACATTGAGAGACAACACAATAAATGTCAGGGGCCCAAGACTGTTCAACTGCCTCCCAGCATACATGAGGGGGATTACTAATAGACCCCTGGCTGTCTTCAAGAAGGCACTGGATAGTCAGTACCTGACCAACCGGACTGTGGTTCGTACGTCAGTTTGTGTGCGGCCAACAGTAACAGTCTGGTTGATCAGGCCCTGATCCACCACGAGACCTGGTCTCAGACCGAGCCGCAGGGGCGTTGACCCAAGGAATCTTCTCCTGGTACAGGTACATATAAATACAGTTATATAAATTATCATACACAGCAGCGTATGGGTTGATTACCTCGGATAACCCAAAAAGAGTCACTCAAAGTGACTTATTTCCCTCTTGTTCTTAACAGAGACGGCAAAGATAGCCACAGATATAAACAGTGCAAAATTTTCCATTTTTTCTGAGGCTATTACGAGGATTTCCAAAATGGAGATGAAACTGGTTGCTTTTCCACCTACCTCACACAACGGAGATTCTCAGCATAAACCATAAACGTCTTCATATAGTGAGTATAATTATGTAAACGTCGTCTTTCTGTCATCTTACACCATAACGAACCCGGCTTCCCGATGTTCGGGAATAGAAAGTAAGTTTAGTCAGGTATACACAAATACAGTTACATAGATTATCATACATAGCAGCATGTGTGTAGAGAACCTAGGATAACCCAAAACGTCAGATTTGTTACCCAAAGCTGGACCATGAAAGAAAAAGGAACAAGAGTGCCTCTGTGAATAGAAACAGAAACTAGAAGTTCCCAATTAGATAATAAAAATAATATCTTTAGTTACTACAAGTACATGTACATGGTATACAGGCCTAGCTGTCATCAATGACATACTACTGTATGGAAAGTCCTTTGTTATGCTGAGCGTTTCAGGCAGATTAGGTCAATTTTGTCCCAAGATGCGACCCACACCAGTCGACTAACACCCAGGTACCCATTTTAAACTGATGGGTGAGCAGGGACAAGGACAGCAGATGTCTTATGGAAACACGTCCCTAATGCTTTTTCAGCCGTACCGGAGGAGATTCGAACCCCGGACCTCAGTGTGTGAGCTGAGTGCGCTAGCGATCGAGCTACGGACACCTTAAAATCACCCTTGTTAAGCCCCAGCAGAGAGGCCGCCCACACCCCACCTAAGTTCAGTAACAGGCTTCCCACCAAACCCCTTAAAGGTTAATCCGCAAAGCGGAAAAATAAGTGGATCAGGGCCTGATCAACCAGGCTGTTACTATTGGCCGCAAGCTACCCGACATACGAACCACAGCCCAGTTGGTCAGGTACTGACCTTAGGTGCATCTCCAGTGCCTGCTTGAAGACAGCCATGGGTCTATTGGTAATCCCCCTTATGTATGCTGGGAGGAAGTTGAACAGTCTTGGGCCCCTGACACTTATTGTGTTGTATCTTATCGTGCTAGTGGCACCCCTGCTTTTCATTGGGGGATGTTGCATCGTCTACCGAGTCTTAGGATTTTCAAAGTGTATATAATAATGTATCTCTCCCGCCTGCGTTCTAGGGAGTACAGGTTTAGGAACTTCAAGCGTTCCCAGTAACTGAGGTGGTTTATCGCAGTTATGCATGGCGTGAAAGTTCTCTGCACATTTTCTAGGTCAGCAATTTCACCTGCCTTGAAAGGTGCAGTTAGTGTGCAGCTGTCGTGTCAGTATCATATATACACTTGTTTAGTGTATCTTTATAAAGCTGGTCCCTTTGCGTGTGACGTCACGGTACCCGCTGACGTCAGAGGCTCAGCGCATGTGCACAGCCTATCATAGGCAGACTGCCTCACTAACGTTATACCTACAGGCGAGACAGACGGGTGGCTGGACTCTCTTTCACTTACTGTAAATATACCGTAACCATCCAACAAGGAGTATCTTTGACCTCCTATATATCTCTCCCAAGACCCACACGACAAGTGGTAGCAGCGGTGTGCCGTAATTTTTATCGATTACGATGTTATAAGAGATAGACTTCAAGCAAGCAAACAGCCTCCAGACCGACCACGTTACCAGCTCCTACATCATAGAAGTCTACATATCTACAGTATCTCCTGGTCAGCTAAGTGCCTTACTTGTTAATTTTGCTGAAACCTACGAGGGGTTGACCCGGGTTTTGCAAATTCTGTACGAGTAAGCCAGTGAGGGGAGAGTCCCATTCAAGCCAGTAAAGCCACCACCAGTTACGTCAGCCAGAGCTTAAGCCAGCTTCTACCTTGCTGTGCTAGTTTGTCACAAGATTCCAAGCCAGTCAATCTGTGTGAAAATATTCTACTAAGCCAGCAAGCCACTCTGCTGTCTGAGAAGTAAGCCACGTGAGTCCAAGCATTTATACCACCTTATACTCCAGTGTATTGCTGTTCTGTGTAAAATAACACC
This sequence comes from Cherax destructor, assembly GCA_009830355.1. Classification (NCBI taxonomy): domain Eukaryota; kingdom Metazoa; phylum Arthropoda; class Malacostraca; order Decapoda; family Parastacidae; genus Cherax; species Cherax destructor. The sequence goes on from WNWK01043588.1 coordinate 14,862, forward strand.
CCGTGGTATTCCTGGGAGTGTGTTTTTCTGAACTGTTTGCCAACTGTACTAAAACCCGGTTTGTAGTTCAACGTTTATGCACTATCCTAGATATCTGCGCGAGTGGATCACACCTCCACCGCCTCCACCACCAGCTTCAGTCAAGTTTTACACCCTAGAGACATTTATTGTGTTGTTGTTTTATTTTTCAGATAATCTATAGACAATTTCGTGTGTTGAGACAATTTCGCGAGTTACATAAATTTTGAGTTATCCTAGGAAGTGTTCTGTGTTAAATTAATTATTTTCATTAATTTTTGATTTCACTAGTATTGTCTCTTGTTAGTTATTGCTATAATTTCTGTGAATTTCGTTGTGTTACTAAGTATGCAGTAAGTACAGTTTGTTAAAGTTATCTTGTGTTCCAATATTCTATCAAGTATAATTTTTTTTTAAATTTTAAAATTTTTTTTTCCCCGCATTGTCATGTGTTTTGAATTTTCTGTTTGTTAATTATTGTGTTCCCCAATGTCTATCCCCGGTTATTTTTTTTTTATCTTACCCTTGTTTGTTTGTTTTAAGGGGAATTTTAATT
>WNWK01043589.1:0-15435 GCA_009830355.1 Cherax destructor
GTGGGAACTGAACAAGGTCACTTTACCAGCCAACCTTAACTCGGTCTGTACGGGGGTTGAGGAGCTAAAATTGTCTGCTTGCTAACCGGCCGCAAGCTTTAGAATATTTAATCATCCTATGTACGTACAAAGCTAAACAATTTGTGGCCAAATAATATTATAAAGTCGAGTAAAGCCATTTTAGCTATTAATGGAAATACTCCTTAATATAATATTAAGTGAAAAAGCCAAAATAATATTAATAAATATATCATTTCTTTCTTGAAATGAGCAAAGGGCGTAACACTGAGACTCTGGTAAGGAAGTGAAGGTGACTGAGGCTCTATTGAGGAAGTGAAGGTGAACATAAGAACATAAGAAAGGAGGAACACTGCAGCAGGCCAGTTGGCCCATACTAGGCAGGTCCTTAACAATCTATCCCACTAACAGAATATTTGCTCAACCTAATTTTTAATGCTACCCAAGAAATAAGCTTTGATAATTCTATTTACTCATGTGCAAGTCCCACTCAAATCCAACCCCTCTCACTCATGAATTTATCCAACCTAAATAAGAACATAAGAACATAAGAAAGGAGGAACACTGCAGCAGGCCTGTTGGCCCATACTAGGCAGGTCCTTCACAATCCGTCCCACTAACAGAATATTTGCTCAACCCAATTTTCAATGCTACCCAAGAAATAAGCTTTGACAATTCTACCCACTCATGCGCGAGTCCCACTCAAATCCAACCCCTCTCACTCATGAATTTATCCAACCTAAATTTGAAACTACCCAAGGTCCTAGCTTCAATAACCCTACTAGGCAGACTGTTCCACTCATCAACTACCCTATTTCCAAACCAATACTTTCCTATATCCTTTCTAAATCTAAACTTATCTAATTTGAATCCATTATTCGGGTTCTCTTGAGAGATATCCTCAAGACCTTATTTATATCCCCTTTGTTAATACCCATTTTCCACTTGTATACCTCGATCATGTCTCCCTCATTCTACGTCTTACAAGTGAATGTAATTTTAGTGTCTTCAATCTTTCTTCGTAAGGAAGATTTCTAATGCTATGTATTAATTTAGTCATTCTACGCTGAATGACTGAGGCTCTAGTGAGAATGTGAAGGTGACTGAGGCTCTAGTGAGGAAGTGAAGGTGACTGAGGCTCTAGTGAGAATGTGAAGGTGACTGAGGCTCTACTGAGGAAGTGAAGGTGACTGAGTCTCTGGATGAATCTTATTATAGTGAGCTGGTCCAGTGGGTTACGCACTGACTTGGAGTTTTATGATTCACTTGCTATGGGTTTTAACTACACCAGTACTGTGGTTTGTCACATGTGGGGGAATGTACCCCTAAGATAAAGTGGACTGTTAATGTTGCTATACTTAGCTTGTAGATGCATCCACGATTACCCAGCCGTCCCAGTAACCGATGGCTGATGCAGACGTTCACATCCCTCACAGGGCTGTATGGGTGAATAAAATCACACATGAGACTTATATTATTGCCCCAAAGGAGCGTATGCCATATAATCAGTCATTGAATGGACTGAACGGTGGTTTACTCACGGTGTTTGGGCGGATCACCCACGTGTGACCGGGTGAATGATAAATCTGCCTAGAACAAAATATGTATTCTTAACTGCGCAGCTGGTGACATCTATGTCTAAGCAGACTTACCTGGGTATTTGTAACGGACCCTTAATTCACACCCGGATATCGTTGTTTTGATTTGTAGAACGCTGCTGGTTAGACGAAGTACACTTGATTGTCTCTTTACGTTCAACAATTTCAGTCTTTTTGCAGTAGTGAGAAGCTGCGCACACTTCTGAATACTGCGATTTTAATCACTAAACATGCTAGAACAGAGTTCTTATCTGATTTCCGACGTTAGTGGAGATTAAATTAGCGCACCGATGTCCAAGACTAATGTCTCCTTGTGCTGCTTCATTCTCCACTGTTAATTCTACACGGCATTCAAAATTCAGGACCAGGTGGTCACTAGCGCCAAAGGGTCTTTTATGTGTAATATCCCCTAGGTCTGAACTGTTCAAAGTGAATACGAGGTCCAACTTTGCTGGAACATCCTCTCTTCTCTCTCTTTGGCTGTATCCCTTACATATTGGTGCATGAAGTTTTCTAGTGTTGTCTCCAGCCTCTTAACCATCCACTTTTTCTGCTCCCTGTATAGCTCTAGGTTTTCCCAGTTTATCTTGTGATTGAAATCCCCCTGTGACGAGTAATTTTGTCGTACCCATGAATACCCCTTCTGGTCACCTCGGCTTGTGTATTCACCATTGCTCTATTGCTCTCAACATACTGTTGTCTTAGTCTCTTGCTGTTCAGTGGTGGGTTGTACATCACTGCTATCAGAGAGAGAGAGAGAGAGAGAGGGAGAGACAGACAGACAGACAGACAGACAGAGAGTCATGTTGGATTGCAGTGGCGTTTACTTTAGTCAACTCCCTACAGTAAAGATAGTTCTGTCAGCCCTGCTATGTAGCTGTGTAAATATATATGTAAAAGTTTTATTGTGTATAGATGAGTGTTGTGAATTTCTCTGTTCCCACCAGAAAAACCGCAGTTTTTGCCAGCTATATGTTTTTTATAATCGTGTTTTGCATTTGCAGGAGACGAAAAAAAAAAACACTCTCTCACACATTTCTGCCTCTCCAGTCACACTCACACATTCTTCACGAAAAAGCCACACACAACCCTCTGTATCTCACACACGTACATAAGCATACAATCACTCAGATTACTAAAACTAATGTTAACCCTAATAACATGCGCACACATCTTACACTGCGTTATTTCACGCGCACATATGTACACATCCATTTGTACACATTTTCACACAGTCAAAAATAAAGCAATATAGTGTGGCCAACGAAAGGGAAATAAAGAAATTCATTAAGATTACAAAACAACATGAAAAAAATGCTCCTTGATGGAATTTTGAAGACATTCTCAGTGGCAGATATAAAGATGTGAAGAAGTAAGAAGCAAGATGCACTTATGGAGAAGAGAAAGAAGACACTCTTGGCAATTATCTTATGGATATTAAAAACGGGCCAGATGTAAGTGTCAAACAATTATGAAAAATTTCTCACTCTTCAAATCTTCAATTCTCTCATCTTTTATAAACGGCAGCGAAAACATTAACCATCACTCACAAAAACTCTCAGGGAATAAAAAGATTATTACATCTGAAGACTCTAGCTCTAAATCCCCCCAAAATGGCACTGGATCCTACATCGTGGCCGAGACGCCTGTCACGGGACACCATGGCTGAGACGCCTGTCACGGCAACTTTGTTTTGTGTGGATGTTAGTTTATGTAGCACCATGAATTTTGTGGTATTGTGCGTTACCCAGGTGAATGATCTTAACGCATTTTACGCCAAGAATTGATTGAGATACCGTTGTGTTTACTTTAATTTCAACATTTAGGGTATAAAGTAAACTTAATGATATTATCAAAGAGGTTTGTGCAATATTTCTTTAACAGTTAAAATGTTTGAGGCGAGGAAGAGCACCAAGCATAAGTTGGGATGCAGTTATTTTAAAGTTCAACAACGATTGCGTTATGAAAATAACGAAAAAAATAAAAACAAGGTGTCAGTAGGTAACGGAAGTGCGGCTGTAGCGCCACAGACGTCAAGGCTGACAACAGAAACTACCATAGCTGGTGTTATTTATTTAGGAAATAAGAAGGAAAGACGGAGGGAACAGAGCAGGTAAAAGAGTGGTACTGATAATTAAAAAATAGTGGAGTTTTGAAGAGATGAGAGAGATAAGCAGACAAGAGGAAAACGTTTACATTAGTCTTAATTAAAACTGAAGGTCCCACAGTTGTAGTACTGACAGTGATCTACAACATGACATCTGACAGTAGGAGACTGAAACACAAATATATGGTAGGAGATGGAGACCAGAATATTAAGAAAACAATGATAGCAACAACAGCAACAACACCAGCATATGTTGATGATTTCAACCACAAAGAAACAGACCTTGAGAAATGTAACCCACGTAGGAGCCCCGAACACAAAGGTGTCAATCAATGCAGTGGGAAAGGGAACTGGGAGGATGGAGCACCTAACTGGAAAGTGTTTGAAGTGGGAACTGTAAAAAAAGTCCTTGGATCAACCACAGATGCAGAGAGGAAAAGACGAAGAGTATAAGAACGTGGAAAAAAACTAGTAAAAGCCATGAACAAACGAAAACAAAGAAGCAAACAGATCAGCCAGAAAAGAATATGTAAATGAGAGAGACGCTGAGCGACAACTCGAGACAAAGGCCACGTCTGATGCAGCACTGCTTCACAGCCACGTCTGATGCAGCACTGCTTCACAGCCACGTCTGATGCAGCACTGCTTCACAGCCACGTCTGATGCAGCACTGCTTCACAGCCACGTCTGATGCAGCACTGCTTCACAGCCACGTCTGATGCAGCACTGCTTCACAGCCACGTCTGATGCAGCACTGCTTCACAGCCACGTCTGATGCAGCACTGCTCACGCCCGTCTGATGCAGCACTGCTTCACAGCCACGTCTGATGCAGCACTGCTTCACAGCCACGTCTGATGCAGCACTGCTTCACAGCCACGTCTGATGCAGCACTGCTTCACAGCCACGTCTGATGCAGCACTGCTTCACAGCCACGTTTGATGCAGCACTGCTTCACAGCCACGTCTGATGCAGCACTGCTTCACAGCCACGAATGATGCAGCACTGCTTCACAGCCACGTTTGATGCAGCACTGCTTCACAGCCACGTCTGATGCAGCACTGCTTCACAGCCACGTCTGATGCAGCACTGCTTCACAGCCACGTCTGATGCAGCACTGCTTCACAGCCACGTCAGGAAAGATGACAGCAAAAGACCACGTAATATGAGTGAAGAAGGAAGGAGAGATAGCAAAGACAAAAAACAAAGAAGTCTGCAAAGTCTTGAACAAGCGAGTAAAAGACGATCATTCAGTGGTAACAGAAGCAATACCAAAACGCCTAAAGAAAATGGAACAATAACAGGTAGTGAACAGCACACACCCAGCAAGGAAAGAAATAATGAAACTTTAGATGGAACTGGATACATGAGTAGCAATGGGCTATGACAAGGCACCACCAGTTGCCAGAGATCTGGTAGACAGCGACTGTTGTCCCTACAATTAAGAAAGTACACAGTCGGGAAGCCTTGAACATAAACCCCGTTCACTGACATGCATACAAGATAATGTGGACAGTAATCATGAGAGCGGAAGAACACTTTATAAACAATAACTAAGACGAGATCAGAGATGGCAAATCTTGCCTTTGTCATCCGTTTCTTGACTTTAACGTCCCCCTTACCAAGATGGGCATCTACACTGTTGGAGTAGGATGATGCTGTCAGTATGGGTCATGATGGTGTCAGTATGGGTCATGATAGGGCAGAGGTTAGTTTTCCATCTTTAGACTAAGACTGGGCTTTTATATTTGAGAAACGTTCGGATGTGTTCTAATTAATATTATATCGAGATCTTCTGCCTTCATGGCTAAAACGTTCAAGGTTTGCTTTATAATATTATCTAAAGCTACAAGTACCATGGTATACGATATATGATGTTCATCACCATTGTAAATATTGTATTATATTATATTCTGTATTTTGTTAGGAGTTCATAATATTAAGTATGTGATTTTCATGTAGTGGGAGACCACTAGTTAGAGTGGGGGTTACCAGTCAGCAACTTGCCCACCTTCCACTAAGTCAGTGATCCCACCTGACGTCGGACAACCCCTCCTTAGCACTGGCAGTAGGTTCACCCACTCACTGCCGAGTAGTACTCTGCCGTACTCTCACGCTTAGTCTCATTTCTGTCTTCTAGACTTCTCTATTCATATTGCGATCCCTTGCATGGGAATATCCATGAAACTTCCTGAATGGATTATTTGAATTTAATGTCTCTGTGAAGACATTGATATAAGTTGTGTTAGCAACGTATCAGTTATTTCATGTCTTATATTAATTGCGTAACTCTGCTAATAAGAGTCGTATATATAATTCTACCCTTCATGTGTAAAGAGAAAGAGAAGTAATTTCATGCTCTTTATTAATATTATGGTTCATATAGATATGAATACAAGGATTTTTTTTTACTTGTGAGTTTTGGTCATCCTAAATAAAGTAAGAAGATTAACAAAGAAAGCCTCTTTGGTTAAGAAGGCTGTATTTGCCGCACTAAACCCTCTTGCCCTAGATAAAAGCCAACATTCAAACTGATTCTCCAGCAAAAGGATCAGAGGCCTAATGTAAACCCCTTATACGCAACAGTTAGTATGGTAGAATTCAATGTTGACACGGCTCAGGATGGTAGGTGCCATATTTTCACTCTCCAGGAGTCCAGTGCATCGGAAAACTTTCCACTACATCTTGTAAAAGCGTCTGTCTCTGGAGTCGTATTGTGTTCCCCAGGTCACTACTGACAGCTTCCCGCTTCGGAAATGCCTAGCTCTTGTAGATGCCTTCTTTGCGTGACCACATCCCCGCCTGAATGACCATGGCGCCCTTGGGTTATAATGCTTGGCCAGAATGACTAAGTTCCCTTCCACTCCAATTTTCCACCAAACCTGCCTCATATGTAAGTCTAACTATAATTATAGTTAGACTTGCATATGAGGCAGGTTTGGTCAACACTGGTCAACACTGGTCAACACTGGTCAACACTGGTCAACACTGGTCAACAACCAAGATGCTTCCGAGATTAGAGTAGCAATTTTCAACAAATTTTAGGTCACTGATAATGAATATAATGGTTAAAATAGTTTGTTAGGTCTACTTTTCAATATACACCAACGTGTCACAACAGGTTGCAACAGGCTTGCGGCAGTGTGTTTCTTACCAACACTCACAGTCTCACTGACCTTCATTATTGTTCCAGCAGTCATACAAGGTGGTTGTGCTCTCCAAGTTTATATTTTGAGGTGAAAGGTTGGTGATTTTCTTAGCCAAACTCTTTTTAAACTTATAATAAATATTCACTGAGCAAGTTATTGATATGCATGTGAGGTATATTATATTAATTTTATTTTCCTACTGAATGATATAAATACTTCTGCTTAGCTGTCATGATAAATTAATGAATAAATTTTCTGAATGTCAAAATGGTATACAATACCGACAAGTTGGTAGGTAAGACACATAGGCAACATTTAGGCATCTTTATTACGAAACGTTTCTCCTACACAGTAGGCTTCTTCAGTTGAAGATTGAGACACTTAGGCAACATATGCCGCGCTGTATAACCCTTGTGGTTTAGCGCTTTTTTTATTATAATAATAATTATGCAACATATGGGAATCTTATTAAGGAAACGTTTCTCCACAAGTGGCTTCATCAGTCCAATATAAAGCAGAGAGCGGTAAGGATGGTTCCGCTGTGACCCCGCTGCCTCCTGCTTCCACTCACCTGTCCACAGTATATAAGTCACTTCTCCGACCATATGCTCTACTTCCTACAAGACTGATGGACTGAACACATCGATTGCAGGCTGAGGGATTGATTACCTCAAACTCTTCCTCTCCTTACCGCTCTCTGCTTTGTATTGGACTGATGAAGCCACTGTGTGGCGAAAAGTTTCCTTAATAAAGATTCCTATATGTTGCATAAGTGTCTCAATCTTCAACTTGTCGATTTTCAAACCATTTATCACAGGTTTCTTCAGTCGACTACAGAAAGTAGGCAGGAGCAGTAGAGATGTGAGGACGACGTAACCAGTCCATCCCGAAGCTACTCTGTGCGGCTCCAGAAGCTACTCTGTGCGGTTCCCGAAGCTACTCTGTGCGACTCCCGAAGCTACTCTGTGCGGCTCCCGAAGCTACTCTGTGCGGCTCCAGAAGCTACTTTGTGCGGTTCCCGAAGCTACTCTGTGCGACTCCCGAAGCTACTCTGTGCGGCTCCCGAAGCTACTCTGTGCGGCTCCCGAAGCTACTCTGTGCGGCTCCAGAAGCTACTCTGTGCGGTTCCCGAAGCTACTCTGTGCGACTCCGGAAGCTACTCTGTGCGGTTCCCGAATCTACTCTGTGCGGCTCCCGAAGCTACTCTGTGCGACTCCCGAAGCTACTCTGTGCGACTCCCGAAGCTACTCTGTGCGGTTCCCGAAACAATATTGAGTTTCTTTGCCATTTTACCTAAAATTTTATATTATTAATCTATAGAAGTATAGTATGTACCAATATTAGAATATTATATATACAGTGATACCTCAGTATACGACCACTTTGGAATAAGTCCAACTTGGTATACGTCCTGTTTGGACGCGAAAATTTTTGTTGGTATACGACCTTTTTTGGAATACGACTCGCTTGTATCAAAATTAAAATCAAAATGGTTTTTTTCCTTGTAAAGCTTACAACGTGTGATTTTGTTTTTTTTTCTTAATTTTATTTAGTAAATTCATTAACCATGAGTTCTAAGAAAGTTAATGAGAAGAGCCAAACAATGAAGAACAATAACATTTCCTCCTCCTCCCTTCTCACCATTATTCTAGTAGGCACTCGACTCTCCCTTCTCACCATTATCCTAGTAGGCACTCGACTCTCCCTTCTCACCATTATCCTAGTAGGCACTCGACTCTCCCTTCTCACCATTATCCTAGTAGGCACTCAACTCTCCCTTTTCACTATTATCCTAGTAGGCACTCAACTCTCCCTTCTCACTATTATCCTAGTAGGCACTCAACTCTCCCTTCTCACTATTATCCTAGTAGGCACTCAACTCTCCCTTCTCACTATTATCCTAGTAGGCACTCAACTCTCTTCAGCAAAGTAAGTGACGTTAAATTTTCATTTATTTCATCTAATTCTTTTGTATTTATGTATATATTTTAGAATTAAGCAGTGTTTACATTATTTTATAAAACCCCATCAATGTATAATATGCCAATAGCAATTGGATTTTTTTTCATGGGAACGGATTAATAGTTTTCTCTTTATTTCTTATGGGAAAATTCGTTTGGTATACGTCCAAGGTCCTGGAACGGATTAAGGACGTATACCGAGGTACCACTGTATATATATATATATATATATATATATATATATATATATATATATATATATATATATATATATATGTCGTGCCGAATAGGTAAAAACTGTTCAATTAGCAAGAACTCATTTAAAATTAGGTCCTTTCTAAAATTTTCTCTTATACCTTTAAAGATATATTTTTTTTATTTATGTTAATGTAAAAAATTATAATTTTGTACGAAAAGGAACTTAGAAGAGTTACCTAACCTTATTAGAACAAGCGCAATTAAATTTAGCCAAACCCAACTAAATATATTTTAGATACGTTTACAATAATTTAATAATAAACAAACACAATGAAATGCATTTTTTTCGTTAGGTTTAGAATAATTTTTGCGAAATTATTGCATACTCAAATTTTCACTTGTCTTATATGGCAAGAAGAGCGTTGCTAATTAAACCAAAATCGCAAGTTTTACCTAATCGGCACGACACATGCAAGACAAGCAACGGGGGGTGGAAATCTTTAGCTCAAGTACTTTCACACTTCTCAGTTCGTCATCAGGAGCTATGCAATGTTGCAAAGGCAACAACAGGAGAAATAGGGTAAGTTTTCAGAGAGTGGCTGGCTGGCTCTAAACTACTACTGTTTCGCTTACATCATCAAAAATAGTGAGGTGTTGTAAGGTGACTGTCAGGTGTTGTAAGGTGACTGTGAGGTGTTGTAAGGTGACTGTCAGGTATTGTAAGGTGACTGTGAGGTGTTGTAAGGTGACTGTCAGGTGTTGTAAGGTGACTGTCAGGTGTTGTAAGGTGACTGTCAGGTATTGTAAGGGGAATGTGAGATGTTGTAAGGTGACTGTCAGGTGTTGTAAGGTGACTGTCAGGTGTTGTAAGGTGACTGTCAGGTGTTGTAAGGTGACTGTGAGATGCTGTAAGGTGATTGTGGTGTTGTAAGGTGACTGTCAGGTGTTGTAAGGTGACTGTCAGGTGTTGTAAGGTGACTGTCAGGTGTTGTAAGGTGACTGTCAGGTGTTGTAAGGTGACTGTGAGTGTCAGGTGACTGTGAGGTGCGGCCTTGTCTTTATATGCCTTCCTGCTGAAAAGTACGTTCCTTCAAGTTACACTTCCGTTTATGTGTTTTCTTTGAGTATCTTTGTGTATCATCCATTAGTGTTCGTCCTTCATGTTGATACTTCCTTGATTCCTTTTCTACATTTCCTTTATATGCTGTTAAGTCTTTCACCTTACTCAAAGCTCCAAGATTTCCCTAGAAATTCTTTGAGACTCACGTTATATCCAAAGGATTTAAACTTTTTAAGAACACCCTAAGAACGTTTTAATGTGTGGAAAGCAATCCTTGTCTGTTTTCCAACACCAAACAGAGAGTTAACTAAATTCTCATTCTGAAGTAGTGTCCTTATATCTGGGGCCAGAAAGATGCCATCTTTGAGCTCGCCATCCCACACTCCTGCAGTCTTCTTGAACAAAAACATCTTGTACTAAAGCTTTAACAAATTACTTAATATAGCAAACACTTTGTGGGGAGCCCATGATTTGCCTTGTTCTCCAACTTTCACTTCAAAGTATCTCCCCTCTTCTGTTTAAAACAGAAGAGGGGAGATAATAGAAGGGAGTTGAAGATATCGGGAAGATAGAGGAAATATTTTGAGGAAATTTTAAATGATGATGAAGGCACCGGCGTCGAGAGAGGTCGTCGTCTTCGCTTCTGCTCTCAACACTGATTCCCAAGTGTTTACTGGGTTATCCTGAGTAATACTTGATCACAGCTGAGAGGAAAACTAGCTTGCTGTCACTTCGAGCACCATCCCTTCAAGAGCACCATCCCTTCAAGAGCACCATCCCTTCAAGAGCACCATCCCTTCAAGAGCACCATCCCTTCAAGAGGGTAAGGCGGTGACTAGCTTGCTTGTTCCTCCTTCTCCTCCCCCTCCCCATCCTTCCCCATCCTCACCCCACCTAAACACTGAACTGGCCCATACACACTCACTAATTACACTGCTGTCCTTTTGACTTTCCTATCTTCTTCTTTTACGGCAACTTCGCCTTTGGCGAGTTAACACAAGGCATTTTGACCATCCAGTATCCCGTGAGGTTTTTTAAAATCCGACCGATCTTTGCCTTGGGCCCTGTTCCCCTCACTGCTCGAGGGTAGGCTGTCCCCCTCACTGCTCGAGGGTAGGCTGTTCCCCTCACTGCTCGAGGGTAGGCTGTCCCCCTCACTGCTCGAGGGTAGGCTGTCCCCCTCACTGCTCGAGGGTAGGCTGTCCCCTCACTGCTCGAGGGTAGGCTGTCCCCTCACTGCTCGAGGGTAGGCTGTCCCCCTCACTGCTCGAGGGTAGGCTGTCCCCTCACTGCTCGAGGGTAGGCTGTCCCCCTCACTGCTCGAGGGTAGGCTGTCCCCCTCACTGCTCGAGGGTAGGCTGTCCCCCTCACTGCTCGAGGGTAGGCTGTCCCCCTCACTGCTCGAGGGTAGGCTGTCCCCCTCACTGCTCGAGGGTAGGCTGTCCCCTCACTGCTCGAGGGTAGGCTGTCCCCTCACTGCTCGAGGGTAGGCTGTCCCCCTCACTGCTCGAGGGTAGGCTGTCCCCCTCACTGCTCGAGGGTAGGCTGTCCCCCTCACTGCTCGAGGGTAGGCTGTCCCCCTCACTGCTCGAGGGTAGGCTGTCCCCCTCACTGCTCGAGGGTAGGCTGTCCCCCTCACTGCTCGAGGGTAGGCTGTCCCCTCACTGCTCGAGGGTAGGCTGTCCCCCTCACTGCTCGAGGGTAGGCTGTCCCCCTCACTGCTCGAGGGTAGGCTGTCCCCCTCACTGCTCGAGGGTAGGCTGTCCCCCTCACTGCTCGAGGGTAGGCTGTCCCCCTCACTGCTCGAGGGTAGGCTGTCCCCCTCACTGCTCGAGGGTAGGCTGTCCCCCTCACTGCTCGAGGGTAGGCTGTCCCCCTCACTGCTCGAGGGTAGGCTGTCCCCTCACTGCTCGAGGGTAGGCTGTCCCCTCACTGCTCGAGGGTAGGCTGTCCCCTCACTGCTCGAGGGTAGGCTGTCCCCCTCACTGCTCGAGGGTAGGCTGTCCCCCTCACTGCTCGAGGGTAGGCTGTCCCTCTCACTGCTCGAGGGTAGGCTGTTATTAGGGGTTGACCTTCATTAGTCAGATGACTTACGATGGTTAGGTCTCCCACACAGGAAAAGTTTTTCTTTTTTAAGGCAACTTTCTGTGTCTGATGTACCTTCCCGGGCATCATGGCATGATGTACCTTCCCAGGCATCATGGCATGATGTACCTTCCCAGGCATCATGGTACGAATACGAGTAAGGATACGTGTGCCAGACAATCTGAAATGTAAGAAGGAAATACTTGTATGTATTTGTTCAAACTCCAGGTTACACCAGTTGATCTTTTTCAACCTCACTCTGGTGCAGTTCTGCTCCTCTCTTCTGAAGAGGACCTACTTCAACTACTCAAGCCTGATGTTCTTGCTAAATTAGAGAATCTGGGAGTTATCTCCATTCCTCCTGACGGTTATCAAGCTCAAAGAACTGTCTTTGTGGCAGCATAAATAGTTTTATGAGAGACTCCTCTACGGAAGAACTCATTACAGAGCTTAATCAGGAGAATCCTGAATTTACAGTGATTAAGGCGTAGAAATTTTCTAAGCCTTCCAGCATTCGTCAAACACTAATATTAATCCAGCAAACTCCAGAGGATGCCAAATACCTGTGTCAACATGGCTTCAAATGATTTGGCACCAGATGTACTCCTGATCAAATCTCCTTAGAGAGATATGTCCACGTCATGCAGTGTTTTAAATGTTACGCGTTTGGACATACCTCAAATAAATGTGGTAGACAAACACCACTTTGCAGTATGCGCTCTGGTGACCATGTTTTTCCGGATTGTAATAATCGAACCAACCCCAAGTGTGTCATTTGCCAGGGGAAGCATCATGCTGTTTCCCCAAACTGTTCTGCTAGAAAGGAGGCAATTCAGAAACTTCTAGAGGCAAAGAAACAGACAACCTCTACGAAACCCACTTCTCAAACACCTCCAACAATGTCTCAGGCTTCGTTTCCTAGTCTCCCTGGATCTGGTGGGCCTCCTTCTGCCACCTTTACCAGTTCCAATGTTTGGACTTCTGCCCCTTCTGCAGTGCCCCAATCTACCCGTAATGTACCGCAAGCTCAAGGGTCAGCATCACTCCCTATGTCTCCTGGATCCTCTGAGGAACTTGTCAGGAGAGGTACACTTATGTTCATGTTGGCCAAGGAGATTGCAGGAAACAATGTTAAACTCTGTTCTTCCATTTTCAATGACTTGTTAGTGGCCAATGGGATGAGTCCCATAATAATTCCAAATAATGTGCAGTTGATTATGGACCAATCTCCTCAAGATAGGTCGTATGTACCCTCCACTACTTCCACTAATAAGCAACCTTCATCCCACAATCAAAGCTCGTCCGTAATGACTGACCCAGTAACAACTCGGCCTACTTCATTAATACCTAACCATTTACACACACAACCCGCACATATAAAAGGGAGGAGCTTACGACGACGTTTCGGCCCGACTTGGACCATTTACAAAGTCACACTAACACACAGAGACGGAGGAAGGGGTATTTATAGGCAGGCAGACAGGGAGGGTACAAGAGAGTGGGGAAATAAGTAAGTAGTGGAAGTGGTAGTAGTAGTAATAGTAGTAGTGGAGACAGTCATATTCTAGGAAAGGAGCACTGCAATGAGGCTAGCGGCCCGCAAGGGTGGGATGAGAACATAGAGGGAGGAAAGGCGAATAAAATGAAGGACAAATACAAGGCAAAAGAAAAGAAAGAAAGGAAAACCCATAGGAGAAAAAAGGAGAAGGGGGAAGAGATGAAAGGGGAAGGAATCAGGTTAAGTCACGGGTGTTCTGAAGTTTAGAGCATTTAACAATGTAATGAGAGAGGAAAGCATCAACAGAGACAAAGCCAGGGCTAAGATTCATACAGGGAAAGTTGTGTATAAGGGAGGATTCAACCAGGCGGCGACTATGAAAGTTGGACGTAGGGTAGACAGTTTTAGCAGAAGACCAATCAATAGGATGACTGTGATCTCTGACATGACAGAAAAGAGCATTATTAGTGTCGGCAAGCCTAACACTATTTTTGTGCTCCTTGAGTCTGTCAGAAAGAGATCGGCCAGTTTCTCCAAGTACTGAAGAGGACAGGAGGAGCAAGAAATAGAGTAGACACCAGGAGAATCTGTGGAGGGGGGGGAGGTATGAACTAGATTAGTGCGAAGAGGTTAGTCTGACGAAAGGTAAGTTTGATGTCTAAGGAACGGAGAGAGTTGCATAGACTCTGCTTTCTTCGTGCCAAACGGACTTTCTTCTCTCCCAAACCCTCTACTCCTGAGAACTCTCCAGTCCTCTGCCTTCCCTACATCTCTGGTTTTCTAATCTCAGCAACTTCTCGTTCCTTAGACATCAAACTTACCTTTTGTTTGCACTCAGTGATATGCGATGTTTCTCACATCAGTGAGTGGAGACATTAGCAGTGCAACTCAGTACTCTTGGTAATTAGTCTATATATACTGTTATTACTACTACTAATACTACTATAACTCAGCTACTGCTAGTAGTAGTTGCACTCCAGTCTCTGCCTCAGTTATCACTACCACAACAACATTCTTATTGCCACCGTTCTTTCTGTTGTAATAATTCTACCACTACAAATACTATTACTTCTACTTCGACTACTACTGATACTAATACTTCTACTTTGACTAGTGCTAATACAACTACTTATTTTACTACTGCTACTATTACAACTACTATTACTACTACTATTACTACTACTATTACTGCTATATCCTCCTCGCTTCTGTCTTACTCGTTCATGGTACAAAACGAACAGAAATGTTGTCATATAATTCAGTCTCATATATTGGAGTTAATTACGTATTTAATATACTCAATTCAGCAAAAGCAAACAAACCAAAAATTACTGAACCTTACGATGTTTGGACCCTGGGTTCATCTGATCCACACTCAGTTGTGCAACAAGACCCAGTGTAATAACCTACTTCAGTTTATATACAAATAAATGTTGTAATAGCAGAGCAAAAAATACTATTAACCTTGCCAGGAGTCGAACCTGGTATCTTCTGACCGTAGTCAGATGTGTTTTCCATTACACCACAAGGTCTTAAGTAGTAATTTAATACAGTTTATATATTAACCTATACATACATATATATATATATATATATATATATATATATATATATATATATATATAATTATATATGGCCCATTTATAGTGCACATTCTGGGAGTTACACTGGCAAAGAAGACAGTCAAGACACTTACACTGATCAATATTAAAGAAAAAAACGACAGTTACATTGGAAAAAAAAAGTGACGACATTATACTGGT
>WNWK01043590.1:0-15435 GCA_009830355.1 Cherax destructor
CCAGAACTCAAGTCCGGCCTGCCGGTTTCCTGAATCCCTTCATAAATGTTACTTTGCTCACACTCCAACAGCACGTCAAGTATTAAAACCATATGCCTCCATTCACTCCTATCAAATACGCTCACACATGCTTGCTGGAAGTCCAAGCCCCTCGCACAAAAAACTTCCTTTACCCCTCCCTCCAACCTTTCCTAGGCCGACCCCTACCCCGCCTTCCCTCCACTACAGATTTATACACTCTCGAAGTCACTCTGTCTCGTTCCATTCTCTCTACATGTCCAAACCACCTCAACAACCCCTCCTCAGCTCTCTGGACAATCGTTTTGGTAATCCCGCACCTCCTCCTAATTTCCAAACTCCGAATTCTCTGCATTATATTCACACCACACATTGACCTCAGACATGACATCTCCACTGCCTCCAGCCTTCTCCTCGTTGCAACATTCATCACCCATGCTTCACACCCATATAAGAACGTTGGTATAACTATACTCTCATACATTCCCTCTTTACTTCCATGGACAAGGTTCTTTGTCTCCACAGACTCGAAGTGCTCCACTCACCCTTTTCCCTCATCAATTCTATGATTCACCTCATCCTTCATAGACCCATCCGCCGACATGTCCACTCCCAAATATCTGAATACATTCACCTCCTCCATACTCTCTCCCTCCAATCTGATATCCAATCTTTCGTCACCTATTCTTTTTGTTATCCTCATCACCTTACTCTTTCCTATATTCACTTTCAATTTTCTTCTTTTACACACCCTACCAAATTCATCCACCAACCTCTGCAGCTTCTCTTCAGAATCTCCCAAAGCACAGTGTCATCAGCAAAAAGCAACTGTGACAACTCCCACTTTGTATTTGCTTCTTTATCTTTTAGCCCAACACCTCTTGCCAAGACCCTCGCATTCACTTCTCTTACAACCCCATCTATAAATATATTGAACAACCACGGTGACATCACACATCCTTGTCTAAGGCCCACTTTTACTGGGAAATAGTCCCCTTCCCTCCTACACACTCTAACCTGAGCCTCACTATCCTCATAAAAACTCTTCACTGCTTTCAGTAACCTTCCTCCTATTCCATACACCTGCAACATCTGCCACATTGCCCCCTATCTACCCTATCATACGCCTTTTCCAAATCCATAAATGCCACAAAACATCTTTACCCTTATCCAAATACTGTTCACCTATATGTTTCACTGTAAACACTTGGTCTACACACCCCCTACCTTTCCTAAAGCCCCTTGTTCATCTGCTATCCTGCTTTCTGTTTTACTCTTAATTCTTTCAATAATAACTCTACCATACACTTTACCAGGTACACTCAACAGACTTATTCCCCTATAATTTTTGCACTCTCTTTTGTCCCTTTGCCTTTATACAAAGGAACAATACACGCTCTCTGCCAATCCCTAGGTACCTTACCCTCTTCCATACATTTATTAAATAATAGCACCAACCACTCCAAAATTATATCCCCACCTGCTTTTAACATTTCTATCTTTATCCCATCAATCCCAGCTGCCTTACCCCTTTCATTCTACCCACTGCCTCACGAACTTCCCTACACCCACAATGGCTCTTCCACACTCCTACAAGATGTTATTCCTTCTTGCCCTACACACGAAATCACAGCTTCCTGTCTTCATCAACATTTAACAAATCCTCAAAATATTCTCTCCATCTTCCCGATACCTCTAACTCTCCATTTAATAACTCTCCTCTCCTATTTTTAACTGTCAAATCCATTTGTTCTCTAGGCTTCCTCAACTTATTAATCTCATTCCAAAACTTTTCTTATTTTCAACAAAATTTGCTGATAACATCTCACCCACTCTCTCATCTGCTCTCTTTTTACATTGCTTCACCACTCTTTTAACCTCTCTTTTTCTCTCCATATACTCTTCCCTCCTTGCATCACTTCTACTTTGTAAAAACCTCTCATATGCTAACTTTTTCTCCCTTACTACTCTCTTTACATCATCATTCCACCAATCGCTCCTCTTCCCTCCCGCACACACTCGCCTGTAACCACAAACTTCTGCTGAACACTCTAACACTACATTTTTAAATCTACCCCATACATTTTCGACCCCATTGCCTACACTCTCACTAGCCCATCTATCCTCCAATAGTTGTTTATATCTTACCCTAACTGCCTCCTCTTTTAGTTTATAAACCTTCACCTCTCTTTTACTTACTGATTCTATTTTCCTTGTATCCCATCTACCTTTTACTCCCACTGTAGCTATAACTAAAAAGTGATCTGATATATCTGTAGCCCCTCTATAAACATGTACATCCTGAAGTCTACTCAACAGTCTTTTATCTACCAATACATAGTCCAACAAACTACTGTCATTACGCCCTACATCATATCTTGTATACTTATTTATCCTCTTTTTCTTAAAATATGTATTACCTATAACTAAACCCCTTTCTATACAAAGTTCAATCAAAGGGCTCCCATTATCATTTACACCTGGCACCCCAAACTTACCTACTACACCCTCTCTGCATGTTTCTCCCACTTTAGCATTTAGGTCCCCTACCACAATTACTCTCTCATTTGGTTCAAAAGTTCCTATACATTCGCTTAACATCTCCCAAAATCTCTCTCTCTCCTCTACACTCCTCTCTTCTCCAGGTGCATACACGCTTATTATGACCCACTTTTCGCATCCGACCCTTATTTTAATCCACATAATCCTTGAATTTACACATTTATATTCCCTCTTTTCCTTCCATAACTGATCCTTCAACATTATTGCTACCCCTTCCTTAGCTCTAACTCTCTCAGATACTCCTGACTTAATCCCATTTATTTCTCCCCACTGAAACTCGCCTACCCCCTTCAGCTTTGTTTCGCTTAGGGCCAGGACATCCAACTTCTTTTCATTCATAACATCGGCAATCATCTCTTTCTTATCATCCGCACTACATCCACGCACATTCAGACAACCCAATTTTATAAAGTTTTTTCTTCTCGTTTTTAGTAGATTTGTACAGGAGAAGGGTTACCAGCCCATTGCTCCGGCATCTTAGTCGCCTCATACGACACGCATGGCTTACGGAGGAAAGATTCTTTTCCACTTCCCCATGGACAATAGAGAAAATAAAAAGAACAAGAGCTATTAAGAAAAAGAAGAAAAACCTAGATGTGTGTATGTATATATATGCATGTGTATGCCAGTGTAGTGTGACCTAAAGTGTAAGTAGAAGTAGCTAGATATACCTGTTATCCAGCGTGTTTATGAGACAGAAAAAAGACACCAGCAATCCTACCATCATGTAAAACAGTTTCAGGTTTCTGTTTCACAGTCACCTGGCAGGACGGTAGTACCTCCCTGGGTGGTTGCTGTCTACCAACCTAAAATATGTAAATAATTAATAAATATTCGAAAATGCTATATGTGAGGGAAAAGTGGTTGTAAATAAGGAAACGGTTGTTCAGTCAGCCGGGAGCATTATTAACGAGTTACAGCCAGCACTACCATCTAGCGGGCTGGGGCTAAACTCTTGTTCCCGGTTGTCTGAGGGTTTTTACTTTCTACTCCTGGTAGTATGACTCTTACCTGGTGTCGGTTGGGTTGTGGAAAGTCACTTCACCTTCACTCTTCTCCGAATCAGCTCTGCCGCTGGACTGGTTCTCCAGGACAGACGCATGATTTACGAGCAAGATTTCCCTGGACTTAACGGGAATTCCACAACAACTCCTCTCTAGTTTCTAACTTGTGTGCGTTAGAGGGTGTTGCTGAAGATCTCATCTCCCTTTGGATACCTACAGTGTGGTATTTCAACCTAGTGGTCCCAGGAGATTCACCATCTACTCCGGAGACATACCACCTAGAGAGAGACAACCATCATCTATTCTCCCCCTCTCCGGTTATTACCTAATGTCTCACCAACAGACCTGAACCACAACGGATATATTTCTTTTTTATTTCTATTTAATTTTATATTAAAATCCAGAAAAACATCTATTATATCTTGTTTACTATTATAATCACAAATTTTCGAGTTTCCTGACACTATAAAACTTGATTTTATTGCATTTTTGACGATTTAAGGCATTTTCAAGGATTTTCTGAAACACTTTTTTTTAGATAAAAATACCTTAAGAGGAAGCTTCCTCATAAAAAAAAAATAAGATTTACGCTTACTTTTCCCATAAATTTCAATTGCAGTAGAAATCTATTTAAAAGTTTGAAATCTTAAGTATTTTAGCTAAAAATGAGTTTTGTCAGAAAATACTCAAACGTCTCAAAACGTCGAAATATGCAATAAATGCATTTTAGCAGATTTTTCTGAAGCTTTTAATGTTTCTGAATTTTTGAAAATAATATGAAATATTCTAAAATTAATATTGAATTTTTATAGATTTTTAATGAGATTTTTTAAAAATATGTAAATAATTTATAAATATTCAAAAATGTTATAAAACTTATTTTATTGCATTATTGACATTAAAGAGCATTTTCAAGGATTTTCTGAAAACTATTTTTTTAGATAAAATAACCTATGAAAGTATTCCTAAAAAAAATCTTAAATTTGTTTTCTTTTCCATAAATTTCAATTGTAGTAAAATTCTATTTAAAAGTGTGATAATCTAATATTTTAGCTAAAAATGAGTTTTGCAGAAAAGCACTAAACCTTAAAACGTCAAATATGCAAAAATACGATTTTAGACATTTTCTAGCTTTTAATTTTCATGTATTTTTCGAAAATAATATGAAATATTCTATAAAAATATTGATTTTATAGATTTTAATGGATTTTTCAAAATATGTAAATAATTAATAAATATTCAAAATGTTATAAACTTGATTTTATTCATTTTTGACGATTAAGCAATTTTCAAAATTTTATAAAATATGAGTAACTCTAAAGAAAATCATAAAATTTTGCTACTTTTCCCATAAATTTAAATTGTAGAAATTCTATTTAAAAGTTTGATAATCTAAGTATTTTAGCTAAAAATGAGTTTTCCAGAAAGCATCAAACTGTGTAAATCGAAATTTGCAATAAAATAGAAATATTCTATAAAATATTATTTTTATAGATTTTAATGATTTTTAAAAATATGTAAATAATTATTAAATATTAAAAATGTATAAAACGATTTTATTGCATTTTGACATTAAGGCATTTCAAGATTTTGAAAAACTATTTTTTAGATAAAATAACCTATGATAAGCTTCTAAAAAAATCATAAAATTTGCTAACTTTTCCATAAATTTCAGATAGAAATTCTATTTAAAAGTTTGAAATCTAATATTTAGCAAAAATGAGTTTTGCCAGAAAGCATCAACCGCTCTAAACGTCAAATATGCAAAATACATTTAGACATTTTCTGAGCTTTTTAATGTTTCATGTATTTTGAAAATAATATGAAATATTCTAAAAATATTGATTTTATAGATTTTAATGATTTTTAAAATATGTAAATAATTATAAATATTAAAAATGCTATAAAACTTATTTTATTGCATTTTGACGATTAAGGCATTTTCAAGATTTTCTGAAAACTATTTTTTGATAAAATACCTATGAGTAAGTTCCTAAAAGAAAATCATAAAATTTTGCTTATTTTCCATAAATTTCAATTCAGTAGAAATTCTATTTAAAGTTGATAATCTAATATTTTAGCTAAAAATGAGTTTTGCCAGAAAGCACTAAACGCTAAAAGTCGAAATATGCAATAAAATCATTTAGCATTTTCTAGCTTTTAATGTTTCATGTATTTTGAAAATAATATGAAATATTCTATAAAATATTGATTTTTATAGATTTTTAATGGGATTTTTAAAAATATGTAAATAATTATAAATATTCAAAATGCTATAAAACTTATTTTATTGCATTTTTGACGATTAAGCATTTTCAGGATTTTCTGAAAACATTTTTAGATAAAATAACCTATAGTAAGTTCCTAAAAGAAAATCATAAATTTTGCTTACTTTTCCCATAAATTTCAATTGCAGTAGAAATTCTATTTAAAGTTGATAATTAAGTATTTTAGTAAAAATGAGTTTTCCAAAAAGCACTCAAACCGTTAAATCGTCGAAATATGCAATAAATACGATTTTAGCACATTTTCTGAGCTTTTAATGTTTCATGTATTTTTCGAAAATATATGAAATATTCTATAAAAATATTGATTTTATAGATTTTAATGGATTTTTAAAATATGTAAATAATTAATAAATATTAAAATGCTATAAAACTTGATTTATTGCATTTTTGACGATTAAGCATTTCAAGATTTTCTGAAAATTTTTTAGATAAAATACACCTATAGTAAGCTTCAAAAGAAAATCATAAATTTTGCTACTTTTCCCATAAATTTCAATTGCAGTAAAATTCTATTTAAAAGTTTGATAATCTAAGTATTTTAGCTAAAAATGAGTTTTGCCAGAAAAGCACTCAAACCTAAAACGTCGAAATATGCAATAAATACATTTTAGCACATTTCTAGCTTTTTAATGTTTCATGTATTTTGAAAATAATATGAAATATTCTAAAAATATTGATTTTTATAGATTTTAATGATTTTTAAAATATGTAAATAATTATAAATATTAAAAATGCTATAAAACTTATTTTATTGCATTTTTGACGATTAAGGCATTTTCAAGGATTTTCTGAAATATTTTTTAGATAAAATAACCTATGAGTAAGTTCCTAAAAGAAAATCATAAAATTTTGCTTACTTTTCCCATAAATTTCAATTGCAGTAGAAATTCTATTTAAAAGTGTGATAATCTAAGTATTTTAGCTAAAAATGAGTTTTGCAGAAAAGACTCAAACGCTTAAACGTCGAAATATGCAATAAAATCATTTTAGCACATTTTCTGAGCTTTTAATGTTTCATGTATTTTGAAAATAATATGAAATATTCTATAAAATATTGATTTTTATAGATTTTTAATGGATTTTTAAAATATGTAAATAATTATAAATATTAAAAATGCTATAAAACTTATTTATTGCATTTTGACGATTTAAGGCATTTTCAAGGATTTTCGAAAAATTTTTTAGATAAATACACCTATGAGTAAGCTTCTAAAGAAAATCATAAAATTTTGCTTACTTTTCCCATAAATTTCAATTGCAGTAGAAATTCTATTTAAAAGTTGATAATCTAGTATTTTAGCTAAAAATGAGTTTTGCAGAAAGCCTCAACGCTAAACTCGAAATATGCAAAAATAATTTAGCACATTTTTTAGTTTATGTTTCATGTATTTTGAAAATATATGAAATATTCTATAAAATATTGATTTTTATAGATTTTTAATGATTTTAAAATATTAAATAATTAATAATATTAAAATGCTATAAAACTTGATTTTATTGCATTTTTGACGATTTAAGGCATTTTCAAGGATTTCTAAAACTATTTTTTAGATAAAATACCTATGAGTAAGCTTCCTAAAAAAAATATAAATTTGCTTACTTTTCCCATAAATTTCAATTGCAGTAGAAATTCTATTTAAAAGTTGAAATCTAGATTTTAGCTAAAAATGAGTTTTGCAGAAAGACTCAAACGCTCTAAACGTCGAAATATGCAAAAATCATTTTAGCAATTTTTGAGCTTTTTAATGTTTCATGATTTTAAAATAATATGAAATATTCTAAATAATATTGATTTTTATAGATTTTAATGATTTTTAAAATATGTAAATAATTATAAATATTCAAAAATGTATAAAACTTATTTTATTGCATTTTTGACGATTAAGGATTTTCAAGGATTTTCTGAAAACTATTTTTTAGATAAAATACACCTATGAGTAAGCTTCCTAAAAGAAAATCATAAAATTGCTTCTTTTCCCATAAATTTCAATTGCGTAGAAATTTATTTAAAAGTTGATAATCTAAGTATTTTAGCTAAAATGGTTTTGCCAGAAAAGCACTCAAACCGTCTAAAACGTCGAAATATGCATAAATCGATTTTAGCACATTTTCTGAGCTTTTAATGTTTCATGTATTTTGAAATAATATGAAATATTCATAAAATATTGATTTTATAGATTTTTAATGGATTTTTAAAAATATGTAATAATATAATATTCAAAATGCTATAAAACTTATTTTATTGCATTTTTGACGATTAAGGCATTTGGATTTCTAAACATTTTTTTAGATAAAATACACCTATGAGTAACTTCTAAAAAAAATCATAAATTTTGCTACTTTTCCCATAAATTAATTGCAGTAGAAATTCTATTTAAAGTTGATAATCTAAGTATTTAGCTAAAAATGAGTTTGCAGAAAAGCACTCAAACTGAACGTAAATATGCAATAAAATACATTTTAGCACATTTTCTGAGCTTTTAATGTTTCATGTATTTTTGAAAATAATATGAAATATTCTATAAAATATTGATTTTTATAGATTTTTAATGGATTTTTAAAATATGTAAATAATTAATAAATATTAAAATGCTATAAAACTTGATTTTATTGCATTTTTGACGATTAAGGCATTTTCAAGGATTTTCTGAAAATATTTTTTAATAAAATCACCTATGAGTAAGTTCCTAAAGAAAATCATAAAATTTTCTACTTTTCCCATAAATTTCAATTGCAGAGAAATTCTATTTAAAAGTTTGATAATCTAAGTATTTTAGCTAAAAATGAGTTTTGAAGAAAAGCACTCAAACCAGTTAAAACGTCGAAATATGCAATAAAATACGATTTTAGCACATTTTCTGAGCTTTTTAATGTTTCATGTATTTTTCGAAAATAATATGAAATATTCTATAAAATATTGATTTTTATAGATTTTTAATGGGATTTTTAAAAATATGTAAATAATTATAAATATTCAAAAATGCTATAAAACTTATTTTATTGCATTTTTTGACGATTAAGGCATTTCAAGGATTTTCTGAAAACTATTTTTTTAGATAAAATACACCTATGAGTAACTTCTAAAGAAAATCATAAAATTTTGCTTACTTTTCCATAAATTTCAATTGCAGTGAAATTCTATTTAAAAGTTTGATAATCTAAGTATTTTAGCTAAAAATGAGTTTTGCCAGAAAAGACATCAAATATGCAATAAATATCAATTAAGAACATTTTATGAATTTTTATGTTTTCATGTATTTTTGAAAAATAATATGAAATATTTATAATAAATTTATTTTTATAGATTTTAATTGAATTTTTAAAAATACGTAAATAATTATAAATATTAAAATGCTATAAAACTTGATTTTATTGCATTTTTGACGATTAAGCATTTTCAAGGATTTTCTAAAACACTATTTTTTAGATAAATATACCTATGATAAGCTTCCTAAAAAAAAAAATAATTTGCTTACTTTTCCCATAAATTTCAATTGCAGTAGAAATTCTATTTAAAGTTTGAAAATCTACGTATTTTAGCTAAAAATGAGTTTTGTCAGAAAAGTACTCAAACGCTCTAAAACGTCGAAATATCAACTAAATGCCATTTTAGCAGATTTTCTGAGCTTTTTAATGTTTCATGAATTTTGGAAAATAATATGAAATATTCTAAATTAATATTGATTTTTATAGATTTTTAATGAGATTTTTAAAATATGTAAATAATTTATAAATATTCAAAAATGCTATAAACTTATTTTATTGCATTTTTGACGATTCAAGGCATTTTCAAGGATTTTCTGAAAACTATTTTTAGATAAAATACACTATAGTAAAGCTTCCAAAAGAAAATCATAAATTTTGCTACTTTTCCATAAATTTCAATTGCAGTAGAAATTCTATTTAAAAGTTTGATAATCTAAGTATTTTAGCTAAAAAATGAGTTTTGCAGAAAAGCACTCAAACCAGTTAAAACGTCGAAATATGCAATAAAATAATTTAGCACATTTTTCTGAGCTTTTTAATGTTTCATGTATTTTGAAAATAATATGAAATATTCTATAAAATATTGATTTTATAGATTTTAATGGGATTTTTAAAAATATGTAAATAATTTAATAAATATTCAAAAATGCTATAAAACTTATTTTATTGCATTTTTGACGATTCAAGGCATTTTCAAGGATTTTCTGAAAAACTATTTTTTTAGATAAAATATACCTATGAGTAAGCTTCCTAAAGAAAATCATAAAATTTTGCTTACTTTTCCCATAAATTTCAATTGCAGTAGAAATTCTATTTAAAAGTGTGATAATCTAAGTATTTTAGCTAAAAATGAGTTTTGCCAGAAAAGCACTCAAACCGTCTAAAACGTCAGAAATATGCAATAAAATACGATTTTAGCACATTTTCTGAGCTTTTTAATGTTTCATGTATTTTCGAAAATAATATGAAATATTCTATAAAAATATTGATTTTATAGATTTTAATGGATTTTTAAAAATATTAAATAATTATAAATATTGAAAATCTATAAAACTTGATTTTATTGCATTTTTAGATTTAAAGGCATTTTCAATGATTTTCTGAAAAACTATTTTTTTTTAGATAAAAACACTATGAGTAAGATTTCTAAGAAAATCATAAAATTTTGTTCTTTTCTCATAAATTTCAATTGCAGTAGAAATTCTATAATCTAAGTATTTTAGCTAAAATGAGTTTTGTCAGAAAAGCACTCAAACGCTCTAAAACGTCGAAATATGCATAAAATCATTTTAGCCATTTTCTGAGCTTTTAATGTTTCATGTATTTTGAAAATAATATGAAATATTCTATAAATAATATTGATTTTTATAGATTTTTAATGGGATTTTTTAAAAATATGTAAATAATTTATAAATATTCAAAATGCTATAAAACTTATTTTATTGCATTTTTGACGATTCAAGGCATTTTCAAGGATTTCTGAAAACTATTTTTAGATAAAATACCTATGAGTAAGCTTCCTAAAAAAATCATAAAATTTGCTCTTTTCCATAAATTTCAATTGCAGTAGAAATTCTTTTAAAGTTTGAAAATCTAGTATTTTAGCTAAAAATGAGTTTTGTCAGAAAAGCACTCAAACGCTCTAAAACGTCGAAATATGCATAAATGCAATTTTGGCCATTTTCTAGCTTTTAATGTTTCATTATTTTGAAAATAATATAAATATTCTAAAATATTGATTTTATAGTTTTAATGGATTTTTAAAATATGTAAATAATTTATAAATATTAAAATGCTATAAAACTTATTTTATTATTTGACATTAAGGCATTTCAAGTTTTCTGAAACATTTTTGATTACACCATATAAATTCAAAATCAAATTTGCTTCTCCCATAAATTCAATTGAGTAAATTATAATGATAATCTAAGTATTTTAGCTAAAATGAGTTTGCAGAAAAGCTAAACGCTCTAAAACGTCGAAATATGCAATAAAATACGATTTTAGCACATTTTCTGACTTTAATGTTTCATGTATTTTCGAAATAATATGAAATATTCTATAAAATATTGATTTTATAGTTTAAGATTTTAAAATATGTAAATAATTAATAATATTAAATCTATAAAACTTATTTTATTGCATTTTGACATTAGCATTTCAAGATTTCTAAAACTATTTTTAGATAAAATCCTATGTAACTCAAAAATATAAATTTGCTAACTTTTCCATAATTTCAATTGCAGTGAAATTCTATTTAAAGTTTGAAATCGTTTTAGTAAAAAATGGTTTTGTCAGAAAAGCATCAAACTCTAAAACGTCAAATATATAAATCAATTTTAGCATTTCTAGCTTTTAATGTTTCATGTATTTTGAAAATATAATATTCTAAAATATTATTTTTATAGTTTAATATTTTTAAAATTTAAATAATTATATTTAAATTTCAGATTTGCATAAAATTTTATTAAAGTTGATATCTAATATTTTAGTAAAATAATTTTACAAAAGCACTCAGCTCTAAACGTCGAAATATGCATAAAATCATTTTGCATTTTTAGTTTTAATGTTTCATGTATTTTCGAAAATAATATAAATATTCTATAAAAATATTTTTTTTTTTTTTTTTTTTTTTATTTTCAAGTTTTCTGAAAACTATTTTTAGATAAAATCCACCTATGGTAAGCTTCCTAAAGAAAATCATAAATTTTGCTAACTTTTCCCATAAATTTCAATTGCAGTAGAAATTCTATTTAAAAGTTTGAAAATCTACGTATTTTAGCTAAAAATGAGTTTTGTCAGAAAAGCACTCAAACCGCTCTAAAACGTCGAAATATGCCATAAAATGCAATTTTAGCCATTTTCTGAGCTTTTAATGTTTCATGTATTTTGAAAATAATATGAAATATTCTAAATAATATTGATTTTTTTGATTTTTAATGGGATTTTTAAAAATATGTAAATAATTAATAAATATTCAAAAATGCTATAAAACTTGATTTTATTGCATTTTGACGATTTAAGGCATTTTCAAGGATTTTCTGAAAACTATTTTTTTAGATAAAATACACCTATAGTAAGCTTCCTAAAATAAAATCATAAAATTTTGCTTACTTTTCCCATAAATTTAAATTGCAGTAGAAATTCTATTTAAAAGTGTGATAATCTAAGTATTTTAGCTAAAAAATGAGTTTTGCCAGAGAAGCAATCAAACCGCTGTAAAACGTTGAAATATGCAATAAAATACGATTTTAGCACATTTTTCTGAGCTTTTTAATGTTTCATGTATTTTTTGAAAATAATATGAAATATTCTATGAAAATATTGATTTTTATTGATTTTTAACAGGATTTTTTAAAAATATGTAAATAATTAATAAATATTCAAAAATGCTATAAAATTTGATTTTATTGCACTCTTGGACGATTTAAGGCATTTTCAAGGATTTTCTGAAAAACTATTTTTTTTAGATAAAATACACCTATGAGTAAGCTTCCTAAAAGAAAATCATAAAATTTTGCTAACTTTTCCCATAAATTTCAATTGCAATAGAAATTCTATTTAAAAGTTTGAAAATCTATGTATTTTAGCTAAAAAATGAGTTTTGTCAGAAAAGCACTCAAACCGCTCTAAAACGTCGAAATATGCCATAAAATGCAATTTTAGGCCATTTTTCTGAGGTTTTAATGTTTCATGTATTTTTCGAAAATAATATGAAATATTCTAAATTAATATTGATTTTTATAAAGTTTTAATGGGATTTTTAAAAAATATGTAAATAATTTATAAATATTCAAAAATGCTATAAAACGTTATTTTATTGCATTTTTTGACTATTCAAGGCATTTTCAAGGATTTTCTGAAAAACTATTTTTTTAGATAAAATATACCTATGAGTAAGCTTCCTAAAAGAAAATCATAAAATTTTGCTTACTTTTCCCATAAATTTCAATTGCAGTAGAAATTCTATTTAAAAGTGTGGTAATCTAAGTATTTTAGCTAAAAAATGAGTTTTGCCATGAAAGCACTCAAACCGTCTAAAACGTCGAAAAATGCAATAAAATACGATTTTAGCACATTTTTCTGAGCTTTTTAATGTTTCATGTATTTTTCGAAAATAATATGAAATATTCTATAAAAATATTGATTTTTATGGATTTTTAATGGGATTTTTTAAAAATATGTAAATAATTTATATATATTCAAAAATATTATAAAACTTGATTTTATTGCATTTTTTGACGATTCAAGGCATTTTCAAGAATTTTCTGAAAAACTATTTTTTTAGATAAAATATACCTATGAATAAACTTCCTAAAAGAAAATCATAAAATTTTGCTTACTTTTCCCATAAATTTCAATTGCAGTAGAAATTTTATTTAAAAGTGTGATAATCTAAGTATTTTAGCTAAAAAATGAGTTTTGCCAGAAAAGCACTCAAACCGCTCTAAAACGTTGAAATATGCAATAAAATACGATTTTAGCACATTTTTCTTAGCTTTTAAATGTTTCATGTATTTTTCGAAAATAATATGAAATATTCTATAAAAATATTGATTTTTATAGATTTTTAATGGGATTTTTTAAAAATATGTAAATAATTAATAAATATTCAAAAATGCTATAAAACTTGATTTTATTGCATTTTTTGACGATTTAAGGCTAA
Organism: Cherax destructor; assembly: GCA_009830355.1. Taxonomy (NCBI): domain Eukaryota; kingdom Metazoa; phylum Arthropoda; class Malacostraca; order Decapoda; family Parastacidae; genus Cherax; species Cherax destructor. The sequence continues at coordinate 14,025 of WNWK01043590.1, forward strand.
CTTTTCCCATAAATTTCAATTGCAGTAGAAATTCAATTTAAAAGTTTGAAAATCTACGTATTTTAGCTAAAAAAAATGAGTTTTGTCAGGGAAGCAATCAAACCGCATTTTTCTGAGCTTTTTAATGTTTCATGTATTTTTGGAAAATAATATGAAATATTCTAAATTAATATTGATTTTTATGGATTTTTAATGGATTTTTAAAAATATGTAAATAATTTATAAATATTCAAAAATGCTATAAAACGTTATTTTATTGCATTTTTTTGACGATTCAAGACATTTTCAAGGATTTTCTGAAAAACTATTTTTTTAGATAAAATATACCTATGAGTAAGTTTCCTAAAAGAAAATCATAACATTTTGCTTACTTTTCCCATAAATTTCAATTGCAGTAGAAATTCTATTTAAAAGTGTGATAATCTATGTATTTTAGCTAAAAAATGAGTTTTGCTAGAAAGCACCAAACCGCTCTAAAACGTCGAAATATGCAATAAAATACGATTTTAGCACATTTTCTGAGCTTTTTAATGTTTCATGTATTTTTCGAAATAATATGAAATATTCTATGAAAATATTGATTTTTATAGATTTTAATGGGATTTTTAAAAATATGTATATAATTAATAAATATTCAAAAATGCTATAAAACTTGATTTTATTGCATTTTTGACGATTTAAGGCATTTTCAAGGATTTTCTGAAAACTATTTTTTAGATAAAATACACCTATGAAAATCTAGTATTTTAGCTAAAAAATGAGTTTTGTAGAAAGCACTCAAACGCTCTAAACGTCGAAATATGCAATAAAATACATTTTAGCATTTTCTGAGCTTTTAATGTTTCATGTATTTTTCGAAATAATATGAAATATTCTAAAAATATTGATTTTTATAGATTTTAATGGGATTTTAAAAATATGTAAATAATTATAAATATTCAAAAATGCTATAAAACTTGATTTTATTGCATTTTTGACTGATTCAAGCATTTTCAAGGATTTTCTGAAAACTATTTTTAGATAAAATATACCTATGAATAAGCTTCCTAAAGAAAATCATAAAATTTTGCTTACTTTTCCCATAAATTTCAATTGCAGTAGAAATTCTATTTAAAAGTGTGATAATCTAAGTATTTTAGCTAAAAAATGAGTTTTGCATGAAATCACTCAAACCGCTCTAAAACGTCGAAATATGCAATAAAATACGATTTTACACATTTTCTGAGCTTTTAATGTTTCATGTATTTTCGAAAATAATATGAAATATTCTATAAAATATTGATTTTTATAGATTTTTAATGGGATTTTTTAAAATATGTAAATAATTTATATATATTCAAAAATGCTATAAAACTGTTTTATTGCATTTTTGACGATTCAAGGCATTTCAAGATTTTCTGAAAACTATTTT
>WNWK01043591.1:0-15434 GCA_009830355.1 Cherax destructor
GACCAGGCTTGCAGCCTGTCCAGGTCTTTTTGTAGTCCTGCCTGATCCTCGATTGATTTGATTCTTCTCATTAACTTCACATCATCTGCAAACAGGGACACTTCTGAGTCTACCCCTTCGTTATGTCATTCACATATACCAAAACAGTACAGGTCCTAGGACTGCCCCTTGTGGAACTCCACTCGTCACAGGTGCCCATCGACATCTCGTCACGTACCATGACTCGTTGTTGCCCCCCTGTCAGATATTCTCTGATCCATTGCTGCTTTCGTAATCTCTTGTTTGAGGAACTGTGTCGAACGCCTTCTTGCAGCCCAAAAAAATGCAGTCTATCCACCCTCTCCCCGTGTCTTACTTCTGTTACCTTGTCATAAAACTCCAGTAGGTTTGTGACACAGGATTTTCCTTCCCCTGAAACCGTGCTGGTTGTCGTTTATAAGCTTGTGTCTTTCTAGGTGCTCCACCACTCTCCTCCTGATGATCTTCTCCATGACTTTGCATACTATACACGTCAGTGACACAGGTCTGTAGTTTAATGCCTCGTGTCTGTCTCCTTTCTTAAAAATTGGGACTACATTTGCCATCTTCCACGCCTCAGGTAGTTGCCCAGTTTCAATGGATGTGTTGAAGATTTGTGTTAGTGGCACACACAACATCTCTGCTCCCTCTCTAAGGACCCACGGAGAAATGTTGTCCGGCCCCACCGCTTTGAGGTATCGAGTTCACATAGCAGCTTCTTCCCCTCCTCCCCCCGGTTGTGTGTATTTCATCCAGCACTTGTTGGTATACCTCCCTATTCTGAATTCCTGAAGTCCTTCCTGTCTCCTGTGTAAATACTTCTTTAAATCTCATGTTGAGCCCCTCACATACCTCTTGGTCGTTTTGTAACTCCCCCCCTTTCCCTTTTCTCAGCCTGATTACCTGGTCCTTGACTGTTGTTTTCCTCCTGATGTGGTTATACAACAGCTTCGGGTCAGACTTACTTTTGATGCTATATCATTTTCATATTGTCGCTGAGCCTCCCTTCGACATGTTTCCGCACGCCGGGAATAGAACCAGCCCCTACGTGCGTGAAGCGAGGGTTTACCACCAGGCCACCGGGGGTGATTCTATATACAGTCTGTTAAGTATCATTCTTTCAAAAATTTTACAAAGACAGCTAGTTAAGGAGATCGGTCTAAATGTATCAGACTGTTGGGGCTTAGGGATATGCAAATGAGACTATTGGTCCAGGAAGAGGAGAACTCCCTCAATGTAACTGGTATTATACAGTGCCAACAAAGGATTTTAGGCACGTGCCTTAGAGTTCTAGAATATCATAGGTTATACCCTCCTCTCCAGGAGCAGTTGATCGACCTTCAGTTAATACATTATCTAATTCACACTCGGTGAAGAGGCAATCACTCACAATATTTTGGCTCATAAAAAATCAGTTTCAACATTTCTTCAGAAGCACTCAAGTTTTCTTTTTGAGATGGCGGGTTTTCATGCCGGGAGATTTTGGAAGCATTTGAGGTCATTTGTTTTTTTTGGGGAAAAGGATGAGCAACATTGCCAGTATTTTTCCTGGTTTTTTTATTTATCCCTTTTCCATGCCACCCTTTAAAAGGGGGTAGACCTATTTAATCCAATAACGAATTGTTCCCTTTCCCTTTTTGCCAAAGTTCTTGTTTTTTTTTCTTGTTTTTTACTGCAGCTTGGAACGTTCTGAAAGTTCTGGGGTTCTACACTCACGGTGCTTTACCAACCCTCCTAGCTGCATGTGTTAGATTGCATAGCGGGGGTCATTATAATATTTACTTTGGGTTTTTTATTGTCATTTCTAGTGGAAGGTTTATGTTTTTTTTTCCTGCCCACTTGATCTGTGAGAAGTCCAAAGTGGTAACTAGATCATCATTAAATTTTTTGGGGAGTGGGCTCCTAACCTTATACCATTGACCCAAGTGGTTAATAAAGTTTTTCTGTGTTCTGGGTTGAGAAAAGCCCCCTTTTGTATTTAGCTCCTTGGTTGGGGAGATATGACAAGATTGACAGTTGTGAGTCTTGGGAAGTGATCAGATAGAAGAGCACAACTATGAAGGCATGGATCGATATGATGTTTAAATCCAAGGCACAGATCTAGTATGCCTATTTTGGAGGGGGCCAGAGGTCTAAATACGAACATTATCATGCTCATTTAGAAATTTCACTAGTTTAGTTCCATTGGTGTTTGTTATAGACCAACCAATATTCTTATATTGGCATTAAAGTCTCCAAGTATGGGGGTGGGTTCGCTATTGATGCGATTGGAAAAGCATCAGGTCGAAGCTGGTTTGGGGGGGCATGTTTAAAAAATGTTTAGGGAAAAAATCGCCTGCGTATACTCTGCACCATGATACTGCATGTTTACTGACTCTGCAGGGTAAGGAGGAATGTGGCAAGTTCTTTCGAAATAACACAAACATTTGGGTTGACCTTAAGTTATGTTGCTTTCCCAGACAACTTTGGGGGAGATATAGAATGCCGCTTATTACAGAACATTTTGGCAAATTTGGTCATTTTCCCGGATGCAACACACGCCAGTGACAAACCCCGAATCCATCTCGACCCCTCGCTGTGGAGCGAGCTTTAGCCACTAGGCCAGGTTTTCCTTTTTTCCCGCAGATAAGTTATATACTTAGATGTGGATTTGAAGGGGAATCCTCTGAATTTTTACTTTCCCTGTCCTTCACATTCGTTTTTGCTCTATTTGTGTATGAAAGGGTTCTGAAGCAATATCGCCACCATCTTTATACCCCTCAATACAACCCAGGGGAAACATGGGAGAGAAGGTGCCCCCTCTTCCCCAAATACTGACCACTAGAAAAAAAAAGGTCCCGTGTTGTGCCAGAGATGTGGAAGATATAATGTAGTTCCTATTTCAAATCAGGGGGTAAGTCAACCATCAAATTTCCGTCCCAAAAAGCCTAACGTCTATAGTGGAAATTATTAGAATCAATTATAGCTGATATTATTAGAAGTCACCTTGAAGAACATAATTTGATTAATGAATCCAGCATGGGTTCACGAGAGGTCTTCCCGCTAAAATTTATAGTTTTCAATAAAACATTTGAGGTAGTAGACAGTGATAAAGAATATGATATAGTTTACTTGAATTTCAGAAGGCCTTCGATAGAGACCCACAAGAGACTCTTAAGAAAGGTGGCAGCTATGGTTAGGGGGTAAAGTTCTAGATGGATAGAGGCATGGCTTACCAATAGAAAGCAGAGAGTTTTCATTTAAAGGGGCCAAACTAATGGGGGTTAGTCACTAGGGGGTTCCACAAGGACGTTTGGGGCCATTGTTGTTCATAATTTACAAAAAAACCTTGATGAAGGAATTACAATGACATGAGAAAGTGATTAAAAAAAGGGCCCTATGAATCATTCTAGGGGGGATACCAGTGAACTCCAGGGGGATTTGGACAAATTAATGCCTTGGTCTGAAAAGGGCAGATGGTTAATGTGGACAAATGAAAGTACTAGTCCTTGGTAATGAAAATATCCTCGAATTTAAAACTAGGTGGTTGAGCTTGATCATACAGAATGTGAAAAAACTTAACATAAGAACATAAAAAGGAGGAAACTGCAGCAGGCCTGTTTGGGCCCCTTCTAGGCAGGTCCTTCACATTCCATCCCACAACAGAATATTTGTTTAACCAATTTTCAATGCTACCAAAAAAAGCTTTTATAATTTTATTTACTCATTTCAATTCCCCCCAAATCCAACCCCTTTTTCCCCATGAATTTATCCAACCTAAATTTAAAAATACCCAAGGTCCTTGCTTCAATAACCCCACGGGAGACTGTTCCACTACAACTACCCATTTCCAAACCAATACTTTCCCTTCCTTTTTAAATCAAACTTATCTAACTTGAATCCCTTATTGCGGGTTCTCTCTGGAGAGATACCTCAAAACCTTATTTATATCCCTTTTTTAATACCATTTTCCACTTGTATACCTCGATCATTCTCCTCATTCTACGTCTTACAAGTGAATGTAATTTAATCTTCAATCTTTTTTCGTAAGGAAGATTTCTAATCATGTATTAATTTAGTCATTCTACGCTGAATGTTTTCTAACGAATTTATGTCCATTTTAATATGGAGACCAGAACTGAGCTGCATAATCTGGGTGAGGCTTACTAATGATATAAAAGCTGTAATATAACCCTGGACTTCTGTTGCAACATTTTTGATATAAACCCCAGAATCTATTTGCCTTATTATGACTTAGGCATTGCTTTTTTGGTTTGGTTGCTGCCCCATCACCCCAAGTCCTTCCCCAATCTGTAGGCAAAGTTCTACTTTTTTATCTTATAAGTGCTTGGGTTATGGACACTCCCGACTTTAGAATTTTGCATTTATCTACATTGAACTGCATCTGCCATTTTTCTGACCAGAATTGAGTTTGTCTAAATCCTCCTGTAGTTCGACAGCTACGTCTGAATCGATTATCCTACCTTCTTCGTGTCACCAGCGAATTTGCTCATACACTAAAAATTCCTCGTCGGTCATTTATATATTATAAACAACAAGGGGCCCCAAAAACCGATCCCGGGGAAACCCCATTGTTACAGATCCCCACCGTTTTAAACCCCCATTTATACACCCTCTGCTTCCTATTGGTGAGCCATGACTGATCCATGACAACATTTTTCCCCCAATGCCGAGCAGCCATTTTCTTTAACAGTCTCTGATGTGGTACTCTATCAAAAGCCTTACAAAAAATCCAAATAAAAATATCGAATTCTTTATCTTATCAACTGCCTAAAAAGTTACTAAAAAAAGTTAATAAATTAGTTGGGCAGGAACGGCCCTGGTGAATTCATGTAGTATCATTAATCAAATTATGCCTATCGAGATGGCTTCTTATGTTATCAGCAAATCATCTAGAAATTTGAAAATTGATGTTAGACTTATTGGGCGGTAATTTGATGGTAAGACTTGCCCCCTGCTTTAAAAATAGGAAATTTACATTAGCCATCTTCCACGTATCGGCACTACACCTGTTTGAAGAGATGGGTTAAAAATGTTATTTAAAGGGGTTTCAAGGCTTTTTTGCATTGTTAAAAACCCCTTTAAAAAAGCTCATCAGGGCCTGGCGATTTAATTTGCTTCAAACGGCTATCTGTTTGATAATTTTTTCGCTAGTGACGTGATATAAAATTTATTTCTTCGGGCCCAAAAAAATCCCCAATTTTGGGATTTTAAAGTGTCTTCGTGAGTGAAACCGAGAAAAAAAATTTTTAAAAAATAGACACATTTCACTTTTTGTCAGAAGATACCCATAATTTTTTTTAAGGGGGACCTATCTTATCCAATTTTTGTTCTATACACCTAAAAAAATTTTGGGTTATTTTTTGAACCCCTAGAACTTTAATTTCGAGTCCCGTTTAGTTTTCTTACCCCTTTTTTTAACGTCCTCTTAATGTCAATATATACTCAAAGATGACCCTCCCTCTTTTTACGCCATAAATTTTTCTTCTGCCCTAAAAGATATTTGAGCCTATTATTCCTCCATTTTGGTTTTTCTATTCGATCAATACTTTATATGGGATAAATGTTATTTGGGCAGCTTTAAGTGTTCAAAAAACTGTCATATTGATAGCTTTTCATTACCCCAGTCCACAGATGATAAGTTTTCTCTGTCCATTGTAACTTTTTGGGCAAAATGGGGCCTTACTGAGTTATTCGATATGAAATTTCCCATTCAATGCCAAATAATTGATTTGTGGTCGCTTGGCCGAGTTCCTGTAATTTTTAAATTATTAAAAAGGGTTTCCCTTGTTTGAAACTAAGTAAAGCAGGTTATTTCCCTTGAGGTTCTGCCCAAAACGCTTCAAAAAAATCTTGAACTACTTCTAAAAGTCGTTAGATTCTAAATTTCCCCGTAAAAAATTCCAATAAATTTTGACTAAAGTTGAAGTCCCCCAGAATAACTACGTTATCTGCATTGGGGCCCTTAAAATTTCCTCCCATAGTAGTCCCCCTTGGTCCCTATCTAATTTTGGGGGGATATATCACACCAAAAATAAATTTTTCACCCCTCTGAAAATTCTATCCAGACAGACTCTGTATTGTTATTTCAGACTTTTTCCCTTTTTTTTTGCAACAGTTCAAGATCTGGAAAACAGTGCCACCCACCCCCCTTTCCCCAAACTTCTGTCTACTTGGAACAATTTAAAACCCTGTATATGACATTCAGCAGGTGTCCCTATTTTTTTTTGAACCACGTCTCAGTTATGCAAATACATCAATTTTCCGCACTTGCAAAAATCTCAAATCGTCCATCTTATTCCTAGCACTACGACTATTTTTAATACACTTTTTAAAAAAACCCCCCTTTTCTTTACCCCTTTCCCGCTCCATTCTGTTTTGCCACTATACCTATTACTGTCCTTTTTATTGTTAAGTTTTTTTATCAAAAACCTAGATCTATATTTCGACATTCAGTATTTTCCATTTCTAAACCCATTCCTCTAACTAACCTAGTTTAAAATCCTAACAACACCCCCAACTGAGCTAGCAAGAAAATCCACACCCGCCGGATAAGTGAACCCCATCCCCGGCATATGTCATTTCGGCCCTAGAAGTGGTCCGTTCAAATGAATGGTACTGCATTGTCCATGTTTTTCCAGCCAAATTGACACCAATTGCCCTGGACACCATTCATTCCCAACCCCCCTCCTTGGGGAAAATACCACATATGACAGGGGTTCCCCCCCTTCTTCCTAATTATTTATTGCTGACCATACCCCTAGTCAGGTCCTCACTCCTACGTCTGCCAACATCGTTGCCTCCAGCACTGAAAAAAGTAAAAGGGTTTCTCCCATTACCTCTCATGATGTGTCCCGACGGCAACAATATCCTCCATCCCAGCCCCAGGAAAGCAAACCCCTGTCTCCTACTTTCCTTTTAAGCAGAAGGCCCTATCCATATACCTAATTTGACTATCCCCCCAAAAAGAACAATGTTCTTACCTTCCTTGGGTCTTTGATGTTTCCCCGTAGTCGACTCACATTCATTGGGTAAACGGAATCGGGTTTGATTTTCCACAACATTTCTGGGTTTTTCGTTTAAATTTTACCCCTTTCCATCCATCCTCTTTACTTCTTTTTCCCATGCATTCCGGCCACTGTCCCGGTTCCTGTCTTGGCTTGAGGATTCTCAACAGGAGGATTACTACGAATCCCCTTGTTTTCCCAGTCAGTCGCTGTATTCAAGCTTAGCTCCCCCCAGTTCTTCCTTCAGCTGCTGGTAGAGAGCTCAAGGAGGACATCTTGTTCAGATTCACAGAGAGCCCAAAAACACGTCTTCACTGAGTTAAGTCAGGGCCACCAAATGGACCAATGGATTGGAGTCATTGTAAGAGAAAACTAAAGAAACAACAGTGTCCAAAAGTTATTTTTCAGCTCTATACATCATAGGAGACCCCTTTTTGGGTTATGAGTCAGTTTTTTTTCCTTACTACAGGATGGATATAGATTCATTGAAAAAATACAAAAAGTATGACTAAAATTATTTACCGTATAAGGAATCTCCCGAATGAAGTGGATGATGGGGATGAACAAGGAGACATTAATAAAATATTGAGGATATCGAACCAAGTAAGAACCAGAAATAACGGTTTAAATTGGGAAAAATTTTGATTTAGAAAGGGCATAGGCAAGTGCTTTTTGAACAGAGTTGTAGACCCTGGAACAATTTTGATAGGGTGGTGAGGCTAAACCTTGGGTGGCTTTAAAAGAGATTAAAAAAATATATGAGTTGGAGGGGCTGGGTTTGATTGGTGTCAGAGTAAGGAGTAAATTTTAGGTAGTGGTATTTTTGATAAGGCCCTCCTTGTATAGTGGTTTTGATAAGGACTTGTTGTATGGGCCAGTAGGCCTTCTGCAGTTTTCCCTCCATTCTTATGTTCTTATGCTCTAGAAGACAAACAGAATGACGATGTTATATACACAGCCCCTTGGAATGAATGGTTCAGAGCCAGAGTTGGAAAAGAATATGCAACACTTGGGTACTTTATTGGGGGAAATTTTCCCACACAGTGGTTCATCACCCATACATAGGAGAATCGTGAAGAACAGGAGGAGGGAGTTTTCTAATTTCCCAACTCGTCGGTTCTCTGAACCATTCATTCACATCCTGTCTGACACTGCAAATCTTGGTATTTTTAATACGGGATTTCTTCGCTTTTTTCCCTTGGGAGACCCTTTCCACATTGAACAAATGTGACATCCTACAACTGCTGCACCTTTTGTCTACAAGCCCTGCCATATGCTGTTATTCTATTCAAGATTGATGGACTGACAACATCTATCGATTGAGGGCCCTAAATCCCCTCCTGTTATTCACGATTCTCCAATGGACGTAACCAGTGGGCGAAATTTTTCCTCAATAAAGATCCCCGTGTTGCATATGTGTCTAATTTACCAACCGCGGTTTCTTGACCATTACCATTTTTAATGCAAATCTTGGAATTTTAAAGGAAAGTTGGCAGATGATCTGTAATTTAAAAAAATAGAACACAGAGTAAAGTCTGGGGCGGTACGGGGAAAAACTTTGTTCCACAAGGACAGTACTTGCTCCATCTTGTTCCTCATCCTCATATCTGACATAGACAGGGATATAAGCCACAGTGCTGTGTCTTCCTTTGCAGATGACACCCGAATCTGCATGACAGTGTCCACCATTGAAGACACTGCAAGACTCCAAGCAGACATCAACCAAATCTTTAAATGAGTTGCATAAAACAATATGAAGTTCAATGATGAGAAATTTCAATTACTCCGATAGGACTTGGGGGTTATGGTAAGCAGCAACCTTAAACCAAGACAGCAATGCCTGGGCATATGTAATAAGGCAAACAGATTACTGTGATTTATATCAAGAAGTGTAAGCAACAGAAGTCCAGAGGATATATTCAGCTTTATACATCATTAGTAATTCCTCACCTAGATTACGCAGCTCAGTTCTGGTCTCCATATTACAGAATGGATATAAATTCATTGGAAAACATTCAGCATAGAATAACAAAATTAATACATAGCATTAGAAATCTTCCGTATGAAGAAAGATTGAAGACCCTTAAAAACAGGCCAGGATATATAAACAGCTTACCACCTTTTATGTACAAAAAGCTTCTCAGGAACTGTCACCAATTACAGTGGACCCTCGCTATTCGAAAATTCTTCATTCCAGAATGTTGTTCAAGTGTAAATTAGATTAAACCCTCTGTGTCCATGTATCGCTTGTAAAAGTTTTAAAAAGCTCCTGGAGGGAAACGTTGCCACAATAAAATGTCGCATTAGTTGCATTTTGTCCTTTTCTTAACCTACTCAAACCCATAGTATTTCAGATGACACAACATATGTCTTTCTCACTCAAACCGTCATACTTAAAACTTTTGAATTACAGAAAAAATCTCCTGGATGGGCTAATAACTTACTTCAATCGACAAGACCTATTTCATTCAGTTTGGAAACAGACTACAAATGTTCCATTTAAAATAACGCTCAATGGTTCACCCCTCACAAGACTCACAGAGGAAAATTCTAGGAATCCACCTTTTCAGTAGCCTTAAATTCCAAAACACACATACAACAAATTTCCAAGAAAATCTTAAAGACAGTAGGCATATTATCAAAGATACTACTATGTGCCTCAATCAGCTCTCCTTGCACTATATCATTCACTCATCTACCTTATCTCACATTTTGGAATCTGTGCATGGGGATCAACAACAATAAATCACCTTAGACCATCATACCCAACAAAAGGCTGCAGTCAGAAAGATAACAAATTCCCACTCTAGACAGCATACTCCACCAAAATTAAAAAAACCCAAAACTACTCACCGAAAAGAACCTTCACACATATTCTTGTGCCTACTACATACATAGAACATTACATTCAAACATGAACCCTCCACTCAAACTTCTCCTCACCAACCTTAACAGGACCCACGACAATGACATAAGATACAGATCACTTTTTGATATACCCCGTTTCCATAGCACCCTGTGAAAAAATTCTATGCACATAAAGGACCCCAAAATCTGGAATTCATTACCAGTAAATACTAAAATAACCTGGTCTGAACATCAATTTAACTACTCACTCTAAATTAAATACTCTATACCCAATTCAACCAAAAAATCTCCCAATTACCTAAATCTTAAAACTTCAAAACTAAATTCCCAAAGTTCATACATTAATAAATACTACATTCCAGTATAAATACCTGCCCCCCACACCAACTTGAAACATTCTCATAGTGTAAACTACTTTCAACAACGCTCACTGTTATTTTCCCATAATATAATCTCAATATTTACTACTGTTATAACCAACCTACAAAACACTTGTCACAATGTAATATCCTCAGAATGTAATTTGAGTAAACTTATTATCTGCTATAAATAAAAACTAACTTGATCAATTTCTCTAGTATTAAGTAGTCTATAAGCCATTAGATTTAGTCTGCCCATAATGCCATGGCATAATAGTGGCTCTTTGCACTTCCGTTCATAATTGTAATTACATAATCTCAATGTAAACTTGTTATGAAATAAAATTATTATTATTATGTGTAATACGTGTTCGGCAGGCCGGCTGCTTGACTTTGGCTGTGTGTCTCTGTCTGTCTCCCTCTGTCTCTGTCTATCTCTGTCTCCGCCTATCTCTGGGTATCTCTGTCTCTGGCTATCTTTGTCTCTGGCTATCTATGTCTCTGTCTCTGGCTATCTCTGTCTCTGTCTATCTCTGTCTCTGTCTATCTCTGTCTCTGTCAATCTATGTATCTCTCTATCTTTGTCTCTGTCTATCTCTGTTTCTATCTCTGTCTCTGCCTATCTCTGTATCTGTCTATCTTTGTCTCACAGGTACACATAAGTACATTTATCATACATAGTGTAAATTACCCACCAGGATAACCTAAAATATCCAAAGTGCTATACTGGCAAGTAATATGCATTTTCACTTGCTCAGGAATCAGACATGACGACTGCCTCGTGTATAATACCTGTTGGTTCATGAGCGGCTCTCTCGTAGACAGAAAGAGAGGCAAGCAGACAGTGTTTGTGACTACAGTGGTACCTAGACTTACGAATGCCCTTATTTACGAGTTTTCCAAGTCACGAGCCATCGCTCAGTCGATATTTTGCGTAGAGTTACGAAAAAAACGAGTTACGAGCGAACTTCAGATACGCCACCACTAGTTGGTGCAACAAACGCCACAACATCCGCTCAGCATCCAGATTTGTTTATTTTCACTGTTACATATAAACAAGTCGTGTCTGAGAGCAATGTGTGGTGTGAATATAATGCAGAGAATCCGTAGTTTGGAAATTAGGAGGAGGAGTGGGGTTACTAACTGGATCGGCCTATGAAAAAATGGAGGGAGGGGGTAAAGGAGTTTTTGTATGTAAGTTGGCTTGGACTTCCAGCAAGCATGTGTGAGCGTGTTAGATAGGAGTGGAGACAAATGGTTTTAGGACTTGACGTGCTTGTTGGAGTGTGAGCAGGGATTCAGGGAAACCAGCAGGAGGTGGGAAGTACAGTGTCTGCACTCTGAAGGATTGGTGTTAATGTTGCAGTTATATAAGTGAAATGTAAACGCACGGAAAAATTTTTAAGAAAGGGCATTTAATTTTAGCTTTCTCAACAGTTTAATCCTTTGACTGTCACAACCCCAATCCTAAAGTGTCTCTTTGTCACAAAATATTTGAAAAAAAAATTTTTTTTTACGAAATAAAAAGAATCTTTTCCCGATGGTAATGACACCAAAAATACGAAATTTGATGGAAAACTTACGGAATTACGCTTCGCAAATTTTGTGATCTCGGCGATATATAGCATCGGCGATTTCGCCCACTTTGAGCCATATTTTCGGCCAGTATTGAGTATACAAGAAACCACCCATTTACCGATTTCAACTACCCAATAAAATGGTCAGAAATTGGCAACCAATTTCATGCAAATTAAAAAGATGCCAATTTCAAAATAAGGTCCAGAATGAACAATGCAGACATTCCTGGCACTAAAATAACATTTTCTATGTTCATCTGTCACGTCTCTTGCTTTCTATTTTGAATTTTTATTCACACAAAAAATAGAAGATTTACTGTTATGCAGACTACTTCATTATTGTAATAATTGTATAAATAATGTCAACCCATTCGTGACTGCGTATTAGAATGGCCAGTTGGACATTTTTTGGACAAAATCAAACATTTCTGCTACTTTTAGTGCCATTTCAAGGTCCTTTTTATCGTGAAACCAATCAAAATCATCTTTATTTCTATAATATGTCTTCCATTCTATCAAATGAGACCAAGAAAACAAGAACACAACCATAAATACTATAAGAAGAAACACCCCAAAGTCGGGGTTTTAATCCAAAAACACGGTCAGTTTTTTTGTTATTATGCATGCGTGTTGCAGGATTTATTTTATACAGAGTACACTGACCACACAGACCCATTCTCTCATATTTGGGGCCCACCAGCTTTCTCCCCTTGATTTGAAGCCGCTAGAATTTTGGAGTATATTTATGTCAAAACATTCGCTCGTAAGACATATATACGACGGAAAGAGGATAGTGCCAAGAAGTGAGTAACCCTAACTGTTAAATAGAAACTTGAATAAATGAGGAAGCTGAGGCTGGTGTTTCAGTGTGTGTGAGGATATGGTGTAGAAAAAGTGTTTGATATTCATTGAAGCAAGAAAAAGTAAACAATATGCTATGAAGGTCAGTGTAGATGTTAGCCAGTATGCCCGAGGCATCTACATCTCCTCAACCATCTATATCTATTAAACCATCTCCATCTCCCTCACCATCTACCTGTCTGTCTCCCACATCATCTACAATATTACTGCTGGAGTTTTTCTGCTCCTATGACTTACAAGTTATTCTAGGTCACCACTGGGCCACATGGTAACTACATCTGTAAGCTCATCTACCCACCAGGAAGGTAAGAATAATTACTCAACTCAACTATACTGTATTGTACTCTAGTTTATTCTTGGCATGTCCACAGTTTTTCAATACAGCAGACTAAGTGTTTTATTGGGTGTTTGTCCCTGTCCAATAATCGACCAAATAAGCAGACTGTATCCGCTTATAACAGACTTCTATTCATCAGCCCACCCCCCCGCCTTTAAATGTGTTTTATCAGATGTTTACTGTAGTTATGAAGATAACATAAATGCCCCAGTGATATAATTATATGTAAATAACAAATTTAAGCAAAGTGGCCCCTTTATTTTAATTGTTCTAAGTTATGGTAATTTTGATTTAAAGATTTATTCTCATAAAGGAATTTAGTTTTGAGTTGGGGGGAAAAAATTTGAGATACGATATCATACCCAACACAACTCTTGCTTCAGCCTATAGACCAGCAAGTGATTAAATTTCAAAGATTCATACCAAGAAGATGCTTGTCAAGTGCTCTCCAGAGACTTCAGGAGATGAAGTCATCAGTCTCAAGAAATTCTGGAAGATTAAGTTTATCTTTAGATTGTGTTAGGGCTCAAAGTGAATTCCTGGAAAAAAGGGTTTCCCACTCGGTGCCTCAATGCACCCTGGAAGAACTTGTGGTGTTCAGTCATTTTTGACTTGCCTCAATGCAACCTGGAAGAACTTGGGTGTTCAGTCTTTTTGACTTGCCTCAATGCAACCTGGAAGAACTTGTGGTGTTCGGTCATTTATGACTTGCCTCAATGAAACCCTTTGGAAGAACTTGTGGTGTTCAGTCGTTTAATTAAAACTTGCCTTTTTCCCAATGTAACCTGGCTTTAAAAGCGGGCCCATCATCCCTTTCACAGCTGCTGAACCATTTTGCCCAGAATTACGGAGGCATTGGAGGACGACAAAACGCAGATGTGATTTACACAGATTTTGCAAAGGCGTTTGACAAATGCGATCATGGAGTGATAGCGCACAAAATGAGGGCCATAGGCATTACGGGAAGGTAGGCAGATGGATTTTTTAGTTCCCAACACAAGAACACAAAAGTAGTAGTGAACAGGGCCCAAAATCCAGCATCAGCAGGGCAAAGCTCCCGTCCCCAAGGCACTGTCCCGGCACCTCTGCTGTTTCTCATCCTCAAGCAGACATAGATAAAAACACCCAGCACACTTTTTTTATCATCATTTGCAGATAAAACTAAAATAAGCATGAAAGTCACTACGGTAGAGGACAATTTAAAAAATTTCAGGAGGACATAAAAAAGGGTCTTCCAATGGGCAGTGGAAAAAACAACATGACGTTCAATGGTGATAAGTTTCAGCTGCTTTTGGGATGGAAAAATGAAAAAACTCAAAAAGGGAAAACTATATACAAAACGCAAGAGGGTCACCACATAGAACGAAAGGAACACGTAAAGGACTTGGGAATAATTATGTCTGCTGATCTGTCGTTTAAAAACCATAACAAGACAAAGTCACAACAGCCAGGAAGATGACGGGGGGGGTATTGAGGGAAATTTTTTAAAACAAAAGGGAAAAAATGCCGATGGTGACACTATTCAAATCGCTAGTGCTCCCTCCGAATACTGCTCAGTGCTGACGGCCCCCTTCAGGGCGGGGGGAAATAACCCCGAGCTGGAACAAATCCAAAAGATCGTTTACGGGTCACATTGAGCCATTGAAACATCAAATTTTGGGAACGCCTTCCCAAATCTTGAACATGTCTCATTGGAGCGGGGGGGAGAGATACATGATAATATAACCCTGGAAAGTACTTGAGGGCCCGGTCCCAAATCTGCACACTGCCATAACAACATACTGGAGTGAGAGATATGGGAGGAAGTGTAAAAAAAACCCAGTGAGGAGCAGGGGTGCCAGGGGGGACAATAGGGAAATGTTTAACATCCGGGGTCCCAGACTATTCAACATCTTACCAGAAGATATCCGAAACACGGCTGGAACCAGTGTAAGGGAAAAATTTAAGGAAACTGGACAAATATTTCCCGGGGGCCAGATCAACCGGCATGATGGATATGTGGGGCAGCGGGCCTCCAGCAGCAACAGCCTGGTTGGCCAGGCAAAACACCAGACAGGGCCCGGCCCATGGCCGGGCTCAGAAATAGATACTCTCGAAAATCTTCAAGGTATATCAAAGGTAAAAAGGGATGACTTGCCTCAAAAACCTGGAAGAACTTGTGGTGTTCAGTCATTTTTATTTTCCTCAATGCAACCTGGAAGAACTTGTGGTGTTCAGTCATTTATGACTTGCCTTAATGCAACCTGGAAGAACTTGTGGTGTTCAGTCATTTTATGACTTAAACCCCAAAAAGCAACCTGGAAGAACTTGTGGTTTCAGTCATTTATGGCTTGGAAAAATTTGAGGGTTTAGGAGGATGTAAATTGGGGGACTCACTCTTAGTGAGGCAATGGACTGGAAAGGGTTT
>WNWK01043592.1:0-15434 GCA_009830355.1 Cherax destructor
TATGCTGATGCTGATTAGGGGAAAGCGCCACCCGTTGGGGTAAAAGGGGGTTAGCTTAAAGGAAAAGGTAACAAATTCCTTGTATCAAGACCCTTTTCCCCGGCATCTAGAGACCCCCTCCCTGAAGGAACAGTGTTACGACTTGACAAAATTAACTTTATATTTTAAAAATTTAAAAGGGGCCCAACAAAAACCCTCACCCCCTTTCTAAACCCCCCGTCCCCCACCCCCAAAAGCCCACCTTTACCCAGTACTCACCCCTTTTACCCAGTACTCACCCTTTACCCAGACTCACCCCCTTTACCCAGTACTCCCCTTTACCCACCCCACCCCTTTTTTCCCCAGTACTCACCCTTTCCCCAGTACTCACCCACCCATTACTCCACCTTTACCCATTACTCACCCCTTTTTCCCCAGTACTCCCCCTTTTCCCCAGTACCACACCTTTCCCAGTACTCACCCCTTTACCCAGTACTCACCCCTTTTCCCGGACTCCCCCTTTTACCCAGTACTCACACCTTTACCCGGGCCCCCCCTTTTCCCCAAAATCCCCCTTTTACCCAGTCCCTCACATTTTTACCCAGATCCCCCCTTTCCCAGTACTCACCCCTTTTAAAAACCTTTCCCACATCTTTCCCCCAGTCTCACCCCTTTTGCCCAGTACAGTGGCCATGGTCAGTGGTCCAGGGTCGCAGTCCCTGAGTGTTTTGGGGGTTATGTGGGGGTTAATCGGTTAGCTGCGGGGGGGTTTTTTAAACGTGAGGTTGGAGTGCTGAAGGAGGAGGTCCTCTTCTGGGGGGAGGAATTGGGGAGGCGGGAAGGTTCACCTCAATGGGTTTGGAAGTGAGTGGGGTCCTGTTTTCCCCGGGAAAAATTGGGAGGTTGAAGGTTCCCCCCGGGTTTGGAAGGGGGGGGGCTGCAGTTCTGGGGGGGAATAGGGATCCGTGTGAGGTGCAGTCTGCCACTCCCTGCGAGGAGGGTGAAGGGGGGGGGAAAAAAAGGCTACCGGGGGAGTGGGTGCAGTCCAGAAACCTGCTACAAGTGGAGAGGGTTCCCGGGAAAGGGGGAAATAAAAATAAGGAAAGTTAAGAGAAAGATTTAAGGTGGAAATTTCGCTTTTTGTTCTTCGGGGATGAGTGTACCCAGTGGAAGGGGGAAGGAAAGTACTATTTTAAGTGAATGTAAAAAATTCTTCCCCCAAGTGAAGGTAAAGGTACTACCCCCCAAAGGGGTTTTGGAATTCTTTTTAGGTGACTCACAGGTAAGATATATGGCCCGTGTTTTCTGTAATGGAATAAAAGGTGAGAGAGAGGTGTTTCCCCTGGGCTGGTGTTGGAGACATAGTCAACGGGTTTGGGATAATGTCAGGAATTGGGAACAAGCCCATTTTTGTCTAAAATGTTTTGGAAAATGATATTAAAGGGTAGGAGAAAGAGTTTCAAAGATAAAAGGGTTAGCATAGGTAATTAAGCCCAAGGGGGGGGTCCCAATCATATGTAGCATCTTGCCAGAAGGGGGAAATGAATGGTTGTCGGGGGCCAAAATTGGCAAATTGCTGGCTAGACAAAATACTGAAAGGGAACTTGCAATCCCATTCATTGACAACGGGGAACAATTTTATGGCAAAAGGAATTATGCGGGGATAAAGTACATCTCTCTGGGGGGGGGTGGAAGCACTTCCCAAACTCGATCAGGGGCCCAATTGCTGACATGCCTAGGTTTTTTAAACTAAGAAGATAGAGGTATGGGTGTGTGGGAAACCCAGTATTAGGAACACTAGAGCTAAAAAAGTAAGTGTAAAAAAGAAATTCTAAAGTTACAAATAAATACAATGGATAAATTAAAGCAAAAAAAGGAGACAGCAGGGGAAACAAGAAAAGTTTAAAACTATACTAATAGCAGGAGTGAAAGTAAGATGATGAGTTAAGATTAATTGCAAGTGCAGGAAACATAGATATTATTGCTATAAAGAGACCTGGCTCAATCTGAAAAATAAAGTTTTTTTGAATGTAAAACAAAATATAAATTATTCCACACTGATAGGGTCAACAGGAAGGGTGGGGGGAAAGGGTGTATGTCAGAGACAATTTAAATTGATGTGTTTGACAAGATATAAAATTAGAAGCGTCGGCCACTGAATCTGTTTTTTACATTTTGAGGGGCCAAAACCCCATCTTGGGGTGATTTACAGGCCCCCAAATCTTTATAGGGGTGAAAAACCCCCATGGGATGAAATTCGTAAGGCATCTACATATTGGGAAAAAGTTGTGCTAATGGGAGGTTTCAATTTTTGACAAATTAATTTGGGGCAATTTTACAGGGAAAATTTTAAATCAAAATTTCCTTTGATGGTTAGGGTTGTTTTTTTAAAAGGTTTTTGACAGAACCAACTAGAGGGAAAAAACCTGCTAGACTTGGTTCTTGCCAGCAGGGAATCGCTAATTAATAATCTTGAGGTTAATGATGAGCTTGGGGAAAGTGATCACAAAAAACCGGGTTTTTTATCCCTGGAATTACCCCAATAATTGCAATCAAGTCTCTGTCCCTGACTTCCCCTTTTGATTTTGTAGGATGAAAAATTACCTGGGGGGTTAACTGGAATGACCTGACGGGGGGTCAGGTAGGGGGTGATTGCCTTATACTTTTTTAGAGAATAGTTCTAGCTGCTCAGACAACTTATGTTTTCCCAATAGGGAAATCCCGATCAAACAAAAATGATCCCAAGTGGATGAACAAAGATTAAAACATCCCATTGGTCAAAAAAGAGGCATATAAAAAGGGGTCAAAAGAGGAGGGGGGGCAAAAGGAAATTCATATTAAGAAACAAAAAACATAAGAAAGGAGGAACACTGCAGCAGGCCCGTTGGCCCATACTAGGAGGTCCTTCACAATCCAACCCCAATTTAAAAGAAAATTTGCTCAACCCAATTTTCAATGCTACCCAAGAAATAAACTTTGACAATTTACCCACTCATGGGGGTCCCCCCAAATCCCAACCCCCTCACTCATGAATTTATCCAACCTAAATTTGAAACTACCCAAGGTCCCAGTTCCCAAAAACCCCCACTAGGCAGACTGTTCCCCCCATCAACTTTCCCTATTTCCAAACCAATACTTTCCTTTTCCCTAAATCAAAATTATCTAACTTGAATCCATTATTGCGGGTTTCTCTTGGGGAAAATATCCTCAAGACCTTATTTATATCCCCTTTGTTAAAACCCCTTTTTCCCCTTGTATACCTCGATCATTTTTTCCCCCATTCTACGTCTTTCAAAATGAATGTAATTTTTGGGTCTTCAAAACCTTTTTTCGTAAGGAAGATTTCTAATGCTATGTATTAATTTAGTCATTCGCTGAATGTTTTCTAACGAATTTATGTCCATTTGTAATATGGAGACCAGAACTGAGCAGCGTAATCTAGGTGAGGTTTATAATGATGTAAAAAGTTTAATTTAAAACCCTCCCCCGGACTTCTTTAAACAACACTTTTTTGATATAAATCCCAGTAATCTATTTGCCTTTTACGTACGCTTAGGCATTGCTGTTTTTGGGTTTTTTAAGGTTGCTGTTACCATCACCCCAAGTCCTTCCCCAAATCTGTATGGAAAAAATTCACAAAAACCTTAAAAAGTCTTTTAAAAAATTTCGAATTTTGTTTTAACGCCTAAAAATTTTTCTGAAGAATTAATTTGTTAAATCCCCTGAACCCCCAAACATCATTTTGAATCAAAATTTATATTTTCGTGGCCTAATAATATCAGCTATAATTGAAAAAATCTTTTCCCCAAAAATTTAGGTCAGGCTTATTGGGCGGAAGTTTGAGGGAGTGACTTGTCCCCCCGCTTTAAAAATAGGGAAATTTCATTAGCCATCTTCCACATATCAGACACTACACCTGTTTGAAGAGATAAATTAAAATGTTAGATTTGGTTCACAGAGTTCCCTTTTTCATTTTAAAAACCCCTTTCAAAAAAAACTCATCAGGACCCGGGATTTATTTTGTTTCAGTCGGTCCAGCTGTTTAAATCATTTCATATTTACTGTGATATTACATAATTTATCTTCTTCCCGGGCCTCTGTAAAAATTAATTACTGGGTATTATTAATGTCTTCCTGGGGAAAACCCAAGAGAAAATAATTATTAAAATAGAGCACATATCATTCTCCTTGTCATTAAGATCCCAAAAGTTTTTTTAAGGGCCCCATCTTATCCCTAACTTTTTTCATAAACCGGGGAAAAATTTTTTTGGGTTATTTTTTGAATCCCTAGAAACCCTTTAATTTCATAGTCCCGTTTAGTTTTTCTTTTTCCCCTTTTTAACGCCCCTCTTAATGTCAGTATACTGATTTATAAGATGCCCCCTCACCTCTTTTTATGCGCCTATAAATTCCTTTCTTCTGCCCAAAAAGATATTTGAGCCTATTATTCACCCTTTTGGGGTCATTTCTCGATCTAATTTCTTTATACGGGATAAATGTTCTTTGGGCAGTTGTATAGTTTTAAAAGAAAACTGTCATTTAAACCTCTCTTTTTTCCCCCCAGCCCAAAGTTGATAAGTGTTCTCAAAGTCCATTATAACCCAAAAGCGAAAATCTGGGACCATTACTGGGTTTTCCCACTTATCATCCATTCAATGCCTAAAGGTACCATTGGGTGCTTGAGGCCGAGTTCCTCTGTAATTTAAATTATTAAAATTTTTGTTTTCCAGAACCAAGCCCGGAGGGTTTTTTCCCCTTGTAGGTTCTGTTCAAACTGCTTCAAAAAACAATCCTTTAACTACTTCTAAAAAATCGTTAGATTTAAACCCTGTCAAAATTCAATGCCCCTAAAATTAAAGTCCCCTAGAATTACTACGTTATCGTGTCTTGTGGCCTTAACAATTTCCCCCCCGGTAGTCTCCCCTTTTTCCCCATCTAAGTTTGGGGGACGGTAAATCACGCCCTAAAATCAATTTTTAACCCCCCTGAAAATTTCATCCAGACAGACTCTGTATGTGTTAATTCAGACTTTATACCCGTTTTTTTAAAAAATTTAAATGATCAGGGAAAAATCCCCCCCCCCCCTTTTCCCCCTACTTTGTCTAAAAAGAGAAATAAAAAAAGGGGAAAAAAGAAAAAAAAAGACTTTAGGTTGGGGTTTCAAGAGAATCGAAGACTAACCCAAAAGGATTTTTCAGGTATACAGAAGTAAGATTAGGGACAAGATAACCCTCAAAAGTTATTTAAATACCCTTAACCGTCAGTGAAAAGGGAAAATTTTAGAATTTTTAACACTTATTTCCCTTTCCTTTTAAAAGGAAGCTACTAGCGATATTCCAGAAATAATAAATTATGTAGAACAGGACGAAGAAAACAAATTCCACATTGGGGGTAAATTGACATGGTCCTTAGACAAATGGAAAAAATTTAAAACCTAAAAAACCCCCAGGCCCTGATGAACTGTATGAAAGGGGGAAAGGAATGTAAAGGGGAGCTTAGCAAACCTATGGCTAATCTTTTCAACATATCACTGAAAAACTGGCATGGTGCCAGATAAGTTGGAAAATTCTGTTTCAAAAGCGGAAAAGGGCCCTTTGGGCTTCGAACAAAGACCAATAAGCCTAACCTCCATAGTGGGAAAATTTAGGGAATCAATAATAGCCAGGTTTCCCCCTCGAAAAGCATAAATTAATCAATGAATCCCCAGGACGGTTTTAAAAAAGGGCGTTCCTCCCTTTACAAATTTAATAATTTTTTTTCACTAAGGTATTTGAGGAGGTAGATCATGGTAATGAATAATGTTGTGTATATGGACTTCAGTAAGGTTTTTTTGATAGAGTCCCACATCAGAATTATTGGGGAAAAATTTTTAAGGCACACGGAATAGGGGGAAAATTTTTTCCGGGATAGAGGGCTGGTTGACAAAAGGCAGCAGAGAGTTTGAAAAAGGGGAGAAATCGGGAGTGGGGAAGTGTCACAAGCGGTGTTCCACGGGGTCAGTATTGGGCCCCTTTTTGTTACAATCTACATAAACGACATAGATGGGGGGTAAATAGCGACATAAGAAGTTTGCAGATGACCCCAAAAAATAGGCCGTCCAATTCATTAAATGAGGACATTAGGGCATTTCCAGGAAGATTTTAATAGACTGATGCATTGGTCGGGGGTAGATGCAGTTTAATATAGATAAAAACCCAAAATTCTAAATATTGGGCAGGGCAATAACCATGCCCCAAAATAAACTAAATAATGTAGATCTTAATACTACTGGGTTTGGAAAAAAGGGTTTAGGAGTTCTGGTTGATTTAAACTAAAACCAAGGCAGTATGTGTTCTAATTAAAGGAAAATCCTTTGGGTTCATATCAAGGCATAAATAATGGGGTCCTCAGGTTGTTCTTCAACTCTTTTATCCTTGGTTTTTGGCCTCATTAATTTTGCTGCACAGTTTTGGTCACCGTATTTTCAGAATGGATATAAATGCTCTGGAAAACGTACAAAGGAGGATGACTAAGTTGATTCCCTGTATTAAAAAAATCTTCCTTTAGGTTTGACTTAGGGCCCTGAATCCACTCTAGAAAGAAAGTAGAATTAGGGGGGTATGATTGAGGTGTATAAATGGAAAACAGGAATAAATAAAAGGGGATTAAAAAGGGCTAAAAATATCAAATATTGGCGGGGGCTCGCAGCAATGGCTTTAAGTTGGAAAAAATTCAGATTCAAAAGGGTATAGGAAAACATTGGTTTGGTTAAATTGTCGATGAGTGGAACAAACTCCCAGTACGGTTGAGAGGGTAAAAAGTTGTGGTTTTAAAAAAAGGCTAGATAAAATATGAGTGGGTGCGGGGGGTGAGTTGGGCCCGACTAGTTTGTGCTACTAGGTCAGATGCCGGGTCCTTCCTTAAGTGGATGTAACCTGACCTGGGGTCCCCGGGGGTTTGGGTTAAGCCGGTGGGGGCGGACCGCCCCGATGGGCCCCTGGGTGCAGTGTTCCTTCTTTCTTTTGTTCTTATGTACTCACACCTTTCCCCTCTCACACCCTTTTCCCAGTACTCACATTGCTCCCCTTTCTACTAGTGAGTACAACAAAAAAATTTTAAAAAAAGGAGGCTCCATGACACCCCTTTCCCGGCAAAAAAACTATACTCTCCCCAAAAAAAAAACAGGGCCCCCTGCCTTACAGGTAAACATGAGAACACTTAAAACAATAGGGTATAAATTTACTAAAAAACCCTCCCCCTACTTACACCAACGCCTACCCATGACTTCCCCGCCGCCCTCTCCCCTACAAACACCTCACCTGCTCCTGGCTACTCTTCCCGGACTAATACCCTTCAGTGTCAAGAAATCCCGGAAAAAGACTTATATATGGAGGTTTTTTTTTTTTATTCACTACAATAGACCGTAATGAACAGCAACAGACATTATATCGAACTAATGTAGTTGTGTTCCTCAGGAACGCCGCCCCCTTTGTTTGCCCTTTAGCGGGCCTACGTGGGGGATACCGCAATTATAAAGGGGATCCACTGATGTGTGGGTGCCCCCTCAACCCTGCGCCTGCTGACCCTGGGCCCCCATCGACCCCCCCCCCGGCCTCCGTCGGCTGCGGCACGGGGTGCTGGGTGTTCCCTCCAACAGGGACGCCATCTTTTAAACCTTTTCCAACCAGCTGAAAGAAATTGAGAACCGAAAACCCAATTTCGCTTCCACCCTAAAGGGGGGGAACGTGCGCAGGCGTTCTTTGAAGGTGCAGAATCTGAGCCCCTAGGGGGGATTAAAAAACAAAGGGCCAATCTGTTTTCTTATCGTGACGGAGTTTTTAAATGGGTTCTTCTTTAGTTTTTGGGGGCCAAATACTTAAAAGGTGACCTTTTGCAATCTTCACGACACACACTTTTCCTACACTTTAACTGTAGCAGACAAAGGGGCCCCGAAAACAACCGGTTTCCGCGACAAATTTGTCATACGGAATCCCTTTTAACAACACAGTCAACGGGTCAGAAGATTTCACCTTTACAACCAATAAACTTGCTCTAAGAGACAAACCCATTTTGTTTGGGGAAAAAAGCTAAAAACATTCATTTTAACAAAAGAAATAGTTCATACACTGAAAAACGAGAGGGGAAAAATTTTAGGGGTACAACGGGGCAACTTGCTGTTTTTTGCAACACATCTAAGAAAATTTCCAAAAAACCGGGGTTCATAAAAAAAATATTTCAAACAGTACCTCGACTCCTAATCATCCCCCCTCATTTGGTATCTGTGTTTTTGGGGGTCCACTACAAACTTAAATCATTGTTCCCAATAAAAATCATCTTTTAGAAAAATCAAATAGCCCTTTGACTACACCTTTCATTATTCAAAAGCCATAAAAAACACCATTACTGTGCTTTTTAATATATGCAGGTCACGCAGAACGAACGTCATATTGTTCCTACTCTTGCTGGAGGCTGAAATAAGACACAGGTAATAAAAGAAATAAGTACCCTGATATTCGTGTTTGACTCAGTCTATCTAGAAACCCATGAACATAAAAGGCTCTAAAATATGGAACCCTCTCAAAGGGGAAAAAAGTCCCCCTTTTTCCCAAAAGCTTAAATTTTTTTGCTAAAAAACGTCTTCTTAACCTGACCTAACCATGCTCTAATTATGTTCAAGTCCAATTAACAAAAAGAAACCGGGTCCAGTCCCTTATCACGTGTTCTCGCTATGTTCCCCAAAATATTTTCATCAACATACGTTAACGTGTGTATTTCTCAATGTTCATACAATGAGACATGTCTCTTGATGCATACACTGTTAGTGTGCATACACAGGTGTATTTCTGGGTATTCTGAGAAATGTGCATCCTCGGTGTATATAATTCGAGATTCTGTATCTTTTATTGTACACACACCAGAGGGGGATTTCGGGGTTTATACAAATAGTCTGAGAATGGAATATTGAGAAAATGGGGGGTCATGAGGCCTTCGGACCCGGGGAGGGGCGTTGACCCCTGGAATTTTTCCAGGTTCTCTCCAGGTAAACTGCTGACAGGGAACAGAGTCTACCTGCCCGCCCTGAAAACATTAACCCAAAAAAAAAATTTCTTTTCTTTTCTAGAAATGGGGCAACCAGAGCTGTATACAAAGAACTAGGGGGGAAGGAAAAATTTTGTATTATCTTGCAAAGCTCTAGAGAAATCAGACTACGACGAACGCTGAGGTAGGCATAGATGCAAAGAATAATTGCAATAAAAAATGCACACAGTTCAGGTGTAAAAATGCTAACCCGGTCTTTTAAATGCCTTTGTACAACTTTTGTCCGGGAACACTGCTGAAAACCCGACACTGTCAGAGGAATTAGAACTATCAGTGTATACTGAAAATGGCATAAAAATGAGCCCGGGAAAGGGGGAAAAAAAGGGGGAGAAGCAACTGTAGGTATTTGAGTTTTCCACGGCAGTAAAAAAACATGACATGTTGGAACCAAGCAGGGCAGAAGAAAAAATTTTTGATGCTAGATGAACATATAAAGGAGTCCGTCCCAAAAAACACGTGTTTACATCGTATCACAGCTTCCCCCACATGAACTCCCCGGAAACGGGGTTATCCGGGGATAAAATTTGTTCGTTTTTTAACCCCGGGGGGTTTGCCACCTAAGATAACCCAAGAAAAGCAGTGCGTCATCGAGGACCGTCTGTCTTATTTCCATTGGGGTCCTCAACCCCTTTCCCCCCCGGGTACGACCCACCCGTCGACTAACACCCAGGTACCCATTTGCTGATAGGTGAACAGGACAAGAGGTGAAGGAAACGCCGAAGTGTTTCACCCCGCCGGAAATGGGAACCCGGGGCCCCCGCGTGGGCAGGTTTTGGGCCAACCAGGCCACGGGGTCACCGGGACAAAAAAAAAGCCACGGATCAACTTTTGTTCCCAAAGACCCAGAACCAGATAATTTCCCTTTGGGAAGGCCCCCAAGACCGTTTTCCTGGGGGGAAGGACCGCAGACTGTGTTCCTGGTGGGAAGGCCCGCAGACTCGTGTTCCTGGTGGGAAGGACCGCAGACTCGTGTTTGCCAGCACACCCCCCCGCTCCTCGTCACCTGCTCCCCTTTGACTCTCGGGTTTCCCACAAAATTGGTTGTCACCCCTTTGAATTCGTAGCTCGATTACTAGCGTACTCACCCTCCACCCCGAGGTCCGTGGTTCGATCACCGGAGGGTGGAAACATTGGGGCTTGTTTCCTTAAGACACCTGCTGTCCATGTTCACCTAGCAGTAAATGGGCCTGGGGAAAAATTGACCTAATTTCCAAAATGCTTTGATAAAAAGGGGAGTTTCTATCCCGGAGTAGTGTGTCATTGATTGGGCTAGGCCTGTGCCTTGGACGTTTTCATTGATGTAAAGGGAGGTATACCTAGTACATTTGTCACTGATGTCAGCTAGGCCTGTATACCTTGTGCATTTTACTGATGTCAGCTAGGCCTTTTACCTTGGACTTTTCATTGATGTCACCCGGGCCCTTTGTATACCTTGTGCATGTGTCATTGATGTCAGCTAGGCCTGATTTTACATGTGTCATTGATGTCAGTTTAACCTGTGTACTTTGTACGTGTACTTGTAAAAATAAAGAAAAAAAAAATATTATAAACATTGAAGTGACAGAGGATCACCCAGTCCCAATACGGGTGCCCCACACCGTTTAGCACCTCAAAAAAGCAGAAACTGTTCCTTCCCGTGTTGATCAAGTCCAGTTTAGTGCATTTAATTTTAGCTTACCTGGAGTTTACCGGAGAGAGTTCCGGGGCCAACCCCCGCGGCCCGGGGACCGGGCCCAGGTGGACCAACCCGACAACCCCGGGCCGTTACTGCTGGCCGCACGAAAGCCCAAACATACGAACCACAGCCTGGCTGGTCACGTCCCCCTTTTAGGTGCCGGGCCGGGCCCCTTGAAGACAAAGGGGCCCTATTTGGAAACCCCCCCATGTATGGTACCCAGATAAATGCTTCAGAGAACCGACAAATATTATACATGTTTAATAATATACATGTGTCTAATATTTCATATGTCTAATATTATACATGTGTCTAATTCATCAACCTCAACGGTGCTTTAGGTCTTTCAGTGATGGGATACAAAGGTCAACTCAGGTTGGTGGAGGTCGCATGCCCCCCAACCTTCACCCCACTTCCCCACGGGACCCAGACCCCCCCCCGCCCACGGTCCCCCAATTCCCCCCTCATGTGCTGCTACTTTAAAATGGAGAAGTGTTCGGGAAAAGTCAAGAAAAAGTAAAAAGTACCATCAGGTATTGGTTAAGCCCAATCCCTCTGGTGTATTTAAAGTCACGTCCATCTGGGTAGTGTGTCAAAGTACCATCAAAAAAAGTAGGGTAATTCAAAAACCCATCTGGTAGTATTTAAGTCACAGTACCATCTGGTAGTAGTGTAAGTAAAGAGCATCTGGTAGTAGTGAAGTCACAGTGGCATCTGGGTAGGGTAAGTCACAGTGGCATCTGGTAGTAGTGAAATAAAGTACCATCGGGTAGTAGTGTGAACGGTACCATCTGGTAGTAGTGAAAAGTCACAGTCCATCTGGTAGTGGGTAAGCCCGTCCCATCTGGTAGTAGTGAAAGTCACAGTCCATCTGGTAGTTTTAAGTCTTTTCCAATCTGGTAGTAGTGTGTCTGGTAGCATCTTGTAGTAGTGTAAGTCACAGTACCACCCAGTAGTGAAATTAAACCCACCGGTAATTTATTTTTTACTCGCAGTGGTGAAAGTCCAGTGGCTTTGGTCTGTGAAAATTCCGTACCATCTGGTGAAGTGTGGTCACAGTACCATCTGGTAGTATTTAAAGTCACAGTACCATCTGGGTATTGTGGTCACAGTACCATCGGGTGGTAGGGAAAAAGCCACAGTACCATCTGGTAGTAGTGTAAGTCACAGTACCTTTGGTAGTGGGGAAAAGTTACAGTACCTCTGGTAGTAGTGAAAGTCCAGTGGCATCTGGTAGTGTGAATCCGGCACCATCTGGTAGTAGTGTAAGTCACCCATCGGGTGTGTGAATTAAGTACCTCTGGTAGTAGTGTAAGCCCACAGTCTTATAGGGGGGCCGGTCCCATCGGGTTAGTAGTGAAGTCACAGTCCCCATCAGGTAGTAGGGGTTTTAAATACCATCTGGTAGTAGTGTGTCACAGTAGCATCTTTTGGGAAATTGAAAGTCACAGCACCATCTGGTAGTAAAGTCACAGTACCATCTGGAAGTATTTAAGTTAAGGTAGCATCTGGTAGTAGTGTGCCCGTGCATCTGGTAGTAGTGTAATTCACAGTAGCATCTGGTAGTAGTGTAAAAAGTAGCATCTGGTAGTTTTAAGTCACAGTAGCATCGGGTATTAGTGTTTTTCCATTAGCATCTGGTAGTAGTGTAAGTCACAGTACCATCTGGTATTAGTGTTTTTCCAGTACCATGGTAGTAGTGTAAGTCACAGTACCATCAGGTAGTAGTGTAAGTAAAGCCCCAAAATCGGGGTAGTATGGGTCACAGTACCATCTGGTAGTAGTGTAAGTCACAGTACCATCTGGTGGTAGTGTAAGTCACGGTACCATCTGGTAGTAGTGTAAAATAAGTTCCCTCAGGTAGTAGTGGGTCACAGTACCATCAGGTAGTAGTGTAAGTCACAGTACCATCTGGTAGTAGTAAAGCCCACAGTACCATCTGGTAATATTTAAGCCCCAGTACCTTTCAGGTAGTAGTGAAAAGTCACAATTCCATCTGGTAGTAGTGTAAGTCACAGTACCATCTGGTAGTAGTGAAACCCGGTACCCATCTGGTAGTAGTTTAAAACAGTACCATCGGGTAGTAGTGAAACCCCCACAGTAGCATTTTTTAGTATTTTTGGAAAGTACCATCTGGTAGTAGTGTAAGTCACAGTCCCCATCTGGTAGTAGTGAAAGTCACAGTAGCATCTGGCAGTAGTGTAAGTCACAGTAGCATCTGGTACTAGTGTAAGTCACGGGGCATCTGGTAATAGTGTAAGTCCCAGTACCATCAGGTAGAAGGGAATAACAGTACCATCTGGTATTAGTGAAAAGTCACAGTACCATCTGGTAGTAGTGAAAATTTACAGTACCATCTGGTAAGTGTAAGCCAGACCATCTGGTAGTGGTGTAAGCCCGGTAGCATCTTGTAGTACTGTAAGTCACAGTACCATCTGGTAGTAAAAAGCCCACAGTACCACCTGGTAGTAGTGTAAGTCACAGTACATCTGGCAGTGTGTTTTCCAAAACATCGGAGTGTAAGTCACAGTACCATCTGGTGTAGTGAAGTCGAAACATCTGGTAGTAGTTTTCACAGAAACCATCTGGTAGTAGTGAAAGTCACAGTACCATCGGGAAAAAGTAGTGTAAGTCAAGCCCATTTTTGTAGTATGTGTCCATACCATCTGGTGGTGAAAGTCACAGTACCATCTGGTAGTATGAAAAAGTACCATCTGGGTAGTAGTGTAAGTCAAAAATCCATCTGGTAGTAGTGTAAGTCACATTTCCATCTGGGAAATAGTTAAGTCACAGTACCATCTGGTAGTAGTGTAAGTAAAGTAGCATCTTGTAGTACTGAAAGTCAAGTACCATCTGGTAGTAGTGTAAGTCACAGTACCATCTGGTATTAGTGAAAGCCCGGTACCATCTGGTAGTAGTGTAAGTCACAGTCCCATCTGGTAGTAGTGAAAGTAAACAGTACCATCTGGTAGTAGTGTAATCACAGTACCATCTGGTAGAATTAAGAAAGTACCATCTGGTAGTAGTGTAAGTCACAGTACCATCGGGTAGTAGTGAAAGTCACAGTACCATCTGGTAGTAGTGTAAGTACGGTACCATCGGGTAGTAGTAAAAGCCCAATCCATCTGGTATTAGTGAAAGTACATTAAATCGGGTGTATTTAAGCACAGTACCATCTGGTAGTATTTAAGTCAAAGTAGCATCTTGTAGTACTGTAAGTCACAGTACCATCTGGAGTATTTAAGTAAAGTACCATCTGGTATAGTGTAATTTTCAATACCATCTGGTAGTAGTGAAAGTCACAGTACCATCGGGTTAGTAGTGTAAGTCACAGTACCATCTGGTAGTAGTGAAAGTCCGTACCATCGGGGTAGTGGGAAGTCCCAGTACCCATCTGGTAGTAGTGTTAAATTTTTGGTACCATCTGGTAGTAGTGTAAGTCACAGTACCATCTGGTAGTAGTGTAAGTCACAGTACCATCTGGTAGTAGTAGTGTACAATCACCAGGACTAATTTTTTTTTTGGGGGCCCCCCTTCCGACCCCCCTAAACCCCAAACCCTTTTTTGAGACCCCCATCCTCCCCCCCCTTTTTACCCCCTACTCCCCCCCCCACCCCCTTTCCTACTGGAATCCCCCCTGCTCCTCGATTTTCGTTTTTTTTTTCTTTTTTCTCGAATATTTCTTTTTTTCGAAGGGCCCCTATATGGATGGTTTTTTCCGATATCAATAAAAATAGAAAAAGTTTTGATCCCCACCCCTTCTAAAAACCAATTTTATCCCATTTTTTTCATTTATTTTTTTAATTTTTTAATATTTTTTTTATTAATGTTATATCTCGGAGGGTGCTTCGCCTTCCTTAGATTTATATCCTGGATCTCATCTACCATATCCAATCAAGGTAAACAAATTTGGGGCTTTATTGACTTATTAGGACATTTTTTTCTCCTTTAAACTAAACTAAACAATTGTTTTTATTTAATCAAGTTCCCCCCTTTTGGGGTTTAAGAGATATGTGTTTCCCCCTTTTTGGTTCCTGGGGAGGGTTTTTCCACCAATGTCATATATACCTTGGTTAACAATTTTTTCCACTTCAATATATTTATAATTAGAGGTGAATCATTAAAAATTTTTTTTTATCATTTATTTGTTACACAATACAATATATTACATTTAAAGTAATACATTAATTTTCATATACAATACATTTTTTAGTAATAACACAAATATTTCATAAAATTTTTATCATTCATTTCATTACATTTCATATACAAAAAGGAAAAACATTCCCTTTTTTCTAGTCATCAAAAAATACAAATATTTCCCCTATTTCACATTTTTTTTTTTTAAATACACCCTATCCAATATTTCCCCATTTTGAATAAAATTTTCATTACATTTTCTCTAACGATTATTTCCTCCCATTAATAAAAAAATTTTTATTATCAAAAGAAGCGCTAAACCACAAGGGTTATTTCAACATTAATATCAAAAATACAACAAATTTCAAACATTTCATATACAACATAAGGGGAAAAAATTACACATGTTCACCAACTCCATGATTACCATTTTTCTAAAATCCCAAAAAAATTTTTTCCCCCCTTTTTCTAATTCATCAAAAAAAACAAGGCGCAACAAACTCCTAAATCCAAAAATTTTACCATGTACAAGCCACCTCACACCCTTTTAACCCGAACCTCC
>WNWK01043593.1:0-15433 GCA_009830355.1 Cherax destructor
GAGCTATGACTGACCCCTGCAAAAAAGGTGAGACAAAAGGATACACACAAACACACACCTCACACTCCAGAAACAGTAAAAAGACATAGCATCGAAAGTTGTCCGACCCAACTGATGTACAGTCACATCAGAAGGGCAACAGTCAAGGACCAGGTGATAAGGCTGAGGAGAGAAGATGGGGAACCCAATAACGATCAAGAGGTATGTGAGGAGCTCAACGAGGTTTAAGGAAGTATTCCAGGGAGAAGGAAGGCAGCTAGGTAGAAGGACGGGGATCACCAACAAGGGATTATCAAGTGCTGGGGGCCACACAACTGAGGAGGGAGGGAAGCAGATAGTGACCTTGATACCTCAAAGGCGATGGGTCCGGACAATATCTCCCCGGGGGTTTTCTTCGGGAAGGAGCTGATACTGAGGTGCCCTTACCATAATATTCAACACATCCCTTGAAAATGGGCAGTTACCTGAGGTATGGAAGAAGGCCAACGACCCATCTTTAAAAAAAGGAGAAGAAAAGAGGCCTAAACAAGACCGGGTTGTCACTTAATGTATAGTGGCAAAGTCCTGGAGAAAATCTAGGAAAAGAATGGGAACCCTGAGTGAACAGGATAATAAACACCAGACAGCACGGACCGGGAAGGAAATACTGTGTAACAAAAACCTAAAAGTTCTAGATAAAGCAAAGGTAAGGCAAGAGAAGGGGGGGTTGATTGCATTTTCCTGGACTGCAGGAAGGCCTTCGACACAGTTCTTCCTGAGATTAGTAAAGGTTGGAAGAAAACTGATAACGGAAGGGCACGGAATGGATCGGGAATCCCAGGGAGGCAACACGGTCATGGGCGGGAGGTATCACAGGGGCCTGTGACAGCGGGTACCGCAGGGGTCAGTCCGGGACCGTGTTATTCTTGGTTATGTAAATGACATCGGATGGGATAGACTCAAAGTGTCTCTGTTCGCAGGAGGAAAAATGGGAAATACAGGGGAGGGACAAGCGGACTTCAAACAGCCTGGAAAGTTACATCTTTAGCAAATTTTTAATTAACCCCTAATCAAATCAAAGTGGGGAAAAGGGGGCAAAATAGAAGCAAGAGTAAGGCTAGGACAAAGCACAAAACTCGGCAAAGAGAAAAACCTTGGTGAGTATTACGCCAAGAGTCTCCGGAGGAACATCAACCGATAACTGGGCGTATGGGGACTGGAAACCAAATTGCGTTCCGTTACCTTAACAAGGAATCGTTCAAGACACTGTACACCGTGTACGTCAGGCTCATACTAAATAGCGCACCAGTCTGGAACCCACACCTGGTCAAGCCGTAAAGAAACTAGAAAGGCAAAGGTTAGGACAAGGTTAGTTCCAAACTCAGGGGTCGTCCTATCAAAAAGGCTGAGTGAAATAGGACTAACAACCTGGGGAAATAGGGTCAAGGAACATGAAACGCCAAAATACTGCGGGAATCACGGTAAAGGACAAGAGCCAAGAGGGAACACAGAAACAAGGGACCAACTGGAAGCTAAACCGAGGGAGGCAAAGGGATGTTAGGCATTTTTCAGCCAAATAGTCGGAAGTGGAATAGTCTAGAAAAGATATAGTTGGGCAGGAACCATAAAAAGTTTTGGCAGGTATGATAAACCATGGAGCAGGGAGAGCGGGGCCCAGTAGCGGGCACGAAGAGGGGGCCAGGGTTGAGTCTCGACCCCTGCAAGCACAATTAGTTGAGTACAAATGGTGAGACATCAAAGGGCTGCCGAATGAAAAACTCAAGAAAGGTGATATTGGGCGAAGAACTTTCTGCACAGTTCAGTGGGACAGTGAGCTGACAGAAGTCAGTAGACGAGAATGAATTTTGACAAAATTTGAAAAGCTGAGGAGGTTTATCCAAAAGGAACAGGGAAGCGAAAAAGCCAGAATGAGCCCATGGTTCACCCAAAGGTGCAAGGAAGCCAAAACCAAGTGTGCCGGGAATGGAAGGGTACAAGGCAGGACCCGGAGAATAAGAGCAGTCGTAGAGCCAGAAATGATTATGCGCAGGTAAGAAGGGGGGGCCCAAAGATAGTACGAAAATGAATAGCAGCGAAAGGAAATCGACCAAAGCTGTTGTACAGCCACATCAGGAGAACAACAACAGCCAAGACCAGGTGATCAGGCTGAGGGAAGGTAGGAGGGAGGTCACAAGAAATGACCGTGAAGTGTGGAGGAGCTCAAATGAATTCAAAGAGGTGTTCAAGAGGAGATAGAAAGGAGGGAGGGTAAAATCAGGTGCTAGACACAATAACACCAACTGAGGAGGAAGTGAAGAAGCTACTAAGCGAGCTAGATCCTCAAAGGCGATGGGGCGGATAACATCTCTCCATGGGTCCGAAAGGAGCAGAGGAGTATGCATACCCCTAACAATAATCTTTTAAACATCTATCGAAACGGGGCAACTACCTAAGGTATGGAACAAAATTGTTCCAATTTTTAAAAGGAACAGGAACGTAACTAAATACAGACCAGTGTCACTGAATTATAGCATGCAAGGTCATGGAGAAGATAGTCAGGATAAGAGTGGTGGAGCACCAGAAAGGAATGAGCTTATCAACGACGGCCAACACTTTTAGGGACGGGAAATCCTGTGTCCCCCTATTTACGAAGGGTGACAGAAAAGAAAGGGGTGGGTAGATTGCATATTCGTGGACTGTAAGAAGGCGTTTGACAAGTTCCACACAAAGGTGTGCAAAAGTTGGAGGACCAGGCAGGGTAACAGGGAAGGCCTACAATGGACGGAATACCTGTCAGGAAGACAGCAGCGAGTCATGGAGGGTGAAGGCAGAGTGGGCGCCGGGACGAGCGGGGTTTCACAGGGTCAGTCCGGGACCAGTGCTGTTTCTTATTTGTGAACGCATGACGGAAGGAATAGACTCCGAAGTGTCCCTGTTTGCAGATGATGGAAGTTGATGAGAAAAATTCAGTTGGACGAGGACCCAGGCGAACTAAAAGGGATCTGGACAGGCGCGCCTGGTCCACAATTGGCTCCTGAGTTCAACCCCCGATCAAAGTATGAAGTTGGGGAAGGGCATAGAAGACCCAGACGGAGGCCTGGGGGCCAGAGACTGCAAACCTCAATCAAGAAAAGACCTTGGGGTGAGTTAACACCAGGTACATCTCCTGAGGCCACCGAATAACTGCTGCAGCATATGGGGCCTAGAAACCAAGAACAGATTGACATCTTTAAAGAATCTGTTCAGGACCCTGTACACTTGTACGTTAGGATACTGGGTATACACCAGTTTGGAACCCCACCTTGCCAAGCCGTGAAGAAGCTCAAAGAAAAGTGCAAGGTTTTCAACAAGCTAGTCCCGGAGCTAAGGGTATGTCCTACGAGGAGGGTTAAAAATCATACGACACTGGAGGACAGGAGAATAGGGGGAAATAACAACAATAATACTGAGAGGAATTGACAAAGTGGACAGAGACAGAATGTTCCAGAGATGGGACACAGCAACAATGGGAACAGTTGGAAGGAAGACTCAGATGAATCAAGGGATGTTAAAGATTTCTTCATCCAGAGGGTCGGGAAGTGGAATAGTTTAGGAAGTGATGTAGTGGAGGCAGGCTCAACAAGCTTTGAAGAGGATGATAAAGCTCATGGCGCAGGGAGAGGCCCATGCGGAGTGAAGGGGGGGCCAGGAGCTGTGTCGCCCCGAACCAAACAGGTGAGTACAACTAGGTGAGTAAATGCAAGAAAACCACTATGAAAAAATAGAGGAATTCCAGGCGCTTTGTATCTCACATTATCAAGGAACTATAAAACAAAACATAGCGAAAGGCTTATAAAGCTGCAAGATCCCCCTCACAAAGACCACACCTCACAGTAGCTAACGACCCGATCTTGAAAAGGACCAAACTCTTCCCAAGCATTAAGATTACCCAAATTTATCATTAAATTCTTCCCAAATTTTATTAATTATAAAAATCCAATTTATATAAACCAAAAAAATATTCATATTATTTTCAAAACTGCTTTTAATGAAACATGGTTCTATTATATTCCTCTCAACCATGGACTTGCTTGATACAACTTTCCAGCATTTTGAAAATCAACTCGTGGTTAAAATTTCCATGAAAAAAGAGCATTAGAATCTTGTCCAGTTCTAATGCTATATTTATTTTTGTTTTAATGTTAGTTCAAGATTTTCCGTTTGACCTAATAAACTTTATCGCATATTTTACAAGGAATCTTATAGACCTCCGTCACATTTTATCAAAAGTTTTTTTACTTTATCAAGATTTTTAAATACCTTTGATATTAAAATTCTTAAGAAAGGAAGGATATCAACACAGTATAAACATTTACGGGTGTAAAAGGGGGGTTTTGGAAGTTGAATATCTGTTTGGAGGGATTTTTTTGCAGGATGTGGAGGATTTGGGTTGGGGAGTGTGGTGGATGTTTGGTAGTATGGTGGGAGATGGGGATGAAATGTAGAATCAAGGATTTTTATTCCAGAAGGGGGAAGACACTATGACGTATGGACTTTTAACCGTTTAGAGGGGCAATTGGGAATGTTAGGGGGAGGGAGCGTTATATCCTGTGGGAGAGATTGAGGGCAAAAGAACCAATTGGGGACTTGCAGAATAGACGTTGCGGGGAGCCTGGAGGAGGTTTGTGGGGTGAAGACCTTCATTGTTATTAAAGAACCCGGGGAAAAGCCCAGGGGTTGCATAGTATTAGTACAGTGAGGGGTTTTAGGCTTCATGTGGGTGAGGTGTTTGAGGAGGGGGGGGGGAGATATATATGTATGGTATGGATGTATTTGCAAAGCCGGGGAATTAGTGCGGAAGATCTACGAAAATGGGGGTTAGTAGGGTTGAATCATGAGGATAGGGAAGCAATGTGTGGTCCTAATGGGGGGAGGAATTATGGAACTGTTAGTGGGCATGATGCCTCAGGTCGCCGGCCTTGATGGGTTCCCATTGATTTTACGTGGCGCATTGGGGGCTTATAAACATGAAGGGTTTATAGTTGGTTATTTGAAAAGAAAAGTCGAGGGCTCTGGGGACAAGCAGAAAACCGGGGAGGGTTTTTGTGCCGAAGAAAGGAGGTTGATTTGTTGGATATGGGAATAACCATGGGGGGATTAAAAATTTTGGCAAAATTACTTGGAAAGGTTAAAAACTGTGGTGGGTAGGGTCTAGATGAGGGACAAGATGGGATACCGGGCGCACGATGTTGAGGGCTCGTAATCGGGTTTTTTGAGAGAGAAGGTGGAGGGGAAGAGGATTTGGCTTTGGACTGGCAATCGGCTCGAAGCTAGAACGTGAGGTTTTGTTGTGTTTTGAATTGGGGTACAGGTAGGGTTTCTTTGGCAATGACAGGTAATGTTTCAAATTTTCGTGCCTTTTATATCATTGAGTTTTTACATATGTTAGATGGACAGGGGAACATCTAGGAGTAATCTGTGTCTAGTGTTATGGTCATTGTCCTGTTAAAATTGAAGGAGAAGTTTGAGTGGTGGGTTAAATTTAAGAGGTTCTATGTATGTACAGAAAAAAGTATGGTTGTCTTGTATGGTGAGTAAGTTTAGGTTTTGAATATTGGTGGAGTATTTGTTGGAGGGAATGTGTTATTATTCAACTGCTGCATTTTGTTGTTTATTAGTGGTCTGAGATAGTTTTGATGTAGAGCCCCGCCAGATTCCATAGGTGAGGTAGGGGTAAATGGTGATGATATAGGGTAGGGAGCTGGTTGAATTCTAAGAATTTTCCCTCTGTGAGTTTTGGATAAAAGGGGTTTATCATTATATTAAGGGTGCGTTTTGTTTGTTCCCAAACTGGATAAAATGGTTTTATCAATATTGAGAGTGTTTGTTGGTCATCATCCAGGTAGATATTTTCTGCAATTCAGACCGTGTTGGCTATGTGTCTGGGCTTGGGTGCGAGATAACGTATGTAGGCATCTGCAAAAGTATGGGTTTGAGAGGAGATGCATTTGGATGTTAATGTAAATGAGAAAGAGTTCAAAACCTTTGGAACACCTACGGTAATAGTTTGGGTGGAGTAGCTCCATTTGTTACACTATTGGTTTCTGTTGCTATTGATTTTAGGTTGTTGAAGTGTCCTCTTATACCATAGGTGATAATTTTAGGTTAACGTCTTCGACTGTATCGCTTTACGTAAATCAATGAAGATTCCAATGGGACTTTTTTCGGCGGTGTAAATTATTTCAACATGTGATAATGGTTATTTGTATTTTTATTAGGCCTGAATCCAAATTGACAGTGGTTGAGTACGTTGTTGAAGGTGAGGTAGGAATATTTTGTTATGGTAATTTTCAAAGATTTTGGAGAAAGGGAAAGATATCGGCCTGTAGTTATTCGGTCTGCTTGATTCCTTTATGTATTGGGGTGACCCTCGCTATTTTAGTTTGATGGGAAGGAGAGATTCAATGGATTTGTTAAAAGTGTTGCAATAATTGGTGAGAGAACTTGAGAGGCTTTTGTTAAAAAGGTGGTAAGTTATTTAGGTCACCGCTTTGTTTTTAATTGTTGATTATAAGGAAACCATTGGGTTTTGGGCAGGAATAGTGTGTTCGGATAGGTGCCAGTGAGAAGTTTAGTGGAATTAGCGGAATTGTCCAGCTTTACCTATGGTGGAAAAACTTGAGTTTGTTTGCTGTTTTAATAGGTGGGGTATTCATCTGGTTTGTTAGCTTAATTGTTCTGTTTGTGGATATCTTTTTAGTTCCTAGAATTTCAGATAGGGTTTTCCATCTTTTTTATTCATTTTAAAGTTTGTAATCTGTTCTCATAGTACAATTTTTTTCTTCTAATCAGACCGAGGTTTGAGAGTAACGTTTTGTTTGTTCTTTGTTATTTGTCCCATTTATCTGTTTTTCATAAGGTTTAATTAATGGATTTGAGTATGCTGGGGTTGAGGGACTATTTAATCTTTTATGTGATTTGTTTAGTTTTTTTAGGGAATCTTATTATAGAGGTATTGGGTCTTTTAAGAAAATTTTAATACATAAGTCAGTATCTGGGAAGTTGTCTATTTCTTTTGCCAGTCAGTGTTTGTCAAGCTGTTAAAAGTTATTTTAGTGTTATTATTAGTCGAAAACTTTATATTCAGTGGTAATCTTCCGAGATTGGTTATGAAAAGGATGGGTAGTGGTTGTGGTATTTTTTTTGCTGATTTTATGGGGATTGGTGTTAGTCCAGAATGGTCAATAGACGGTCTCGGAGATTCTTGAGTTTTGTTATTGTCGGACGAAGCAGTTTAAAGTGTTTGTGAATTCAGTTACTAGTGGGTCCTGATCTTGTAGGAGGTTTATATTGAAGTCGCCTGTGAGGATTAAGTGGTTTTGTTCTGTGGTTCAGTAATCATACTTTTAATTTTTCACTAAATTGCTGAATGTTTGACTTTGGAATCTATAGATGTTTATAACCGAGAGGTTTTTGTAGATATTTGGTTTTTTGCTATTATATATTCTCCAAGTTCATCTCTTTAAATTGGAAACATTCAAGCTGGTCTCAGTATAACATAGCTGTGCCACCCCTTGTTGGTCTGGCCTACAATTGTGTATGGCTGTAACCGGAAGGCAAATATCTGTAGTATGAGGCTTTAGCCAGGTTTCAGAGGGCAAATGGACATACTGGCCTGTAGTGTTTAATAATGCGGAGGTCATCAAAATTTTGATTAAAGATCTGACATTGTAGTTAAAGATAGTTATGTTTTGTTGGTTTGGATGTTTTGCCTTTCTCAGTAATGACAATTGTTGTTTAGGTTCATGTAAGTCATTTAATAGAAGGTTGATTTCAGGACAATGGTTCATGATTTATGTGATTCTAAATTAAACAAAAAATGAAAACCAAGTAGACCTAAGAATAGGACAACAAAGGTTCTTACGTG
Source organism: Cherax destructor (assembly GCA_009830355.1). Classification (NCBI taxonomy): domain Eukaryota; kingdom Metazoa; phylum Arthropoda; class Malacostraca; order Decapoda; family Parastacidae; genus Cherax; species Cherax destructor. Next base: position 7,886 of record WNWK01043593.1, read on the forward strand.
AGTTAGAGAGGATATGTTTACAAAAAGAAAAAATAGCTAATATCAATTTACAGCTAATAAGAATCTAAAACTATAGCACCTGAGTTAGTTAATTAATTAAACAAAAGTTTATAAGAGTGTGATTTTAAAAAGATTTAAGAACAATGAATAATGCTAAACTTAAAATATGATATTTGATCAATTTATTTTACGATTTGGATTAAACACTTTTGAACAGAAGTCACAGAGATTTAGGATATATCTTTACAGTGTAATTGATTTATTATTTAACAGCTAATAAATGGTTGGAAAGTTACTATGATTAATAGTAAGTTTAATGGAACAAATATTTAGATTGATTGCACTAGTTTGATTATAAATTAATTAAGCAATAATGAAAATCAAGTTTTATTAAAAGGAGGGAAAAAAGTCTAAAGTGTATAAAAGTGTACAAAAGTAAAATTTATTTATTAAAATACCGTTGGGGTAGGAGCAGTAGTTGAGGGTAACAAAGTCGGACCTTCAGACCCACAGGTGGAACATATCTTCTTGTTCTTCATGCAATCGTTGGTGAGTGACTGTACGAGAAACACAACAGGGTGAAATTTCGTCTTAGGTTCAAGTTGACTGGGGTTGATGTATAGAAGGAACAGCCAGACCATCGAAGCCTGGCAAGGGTTACGTCTGTAAACGGATTTTCGCATTATGAAGCTTGGGGATCGATTACCTTCTAATTTTGCCCAATGTTGATCTTAATTGTTGATGTCGTTAGTAGTCATGGACGTGATGAGTTTGTTAATCCTTATAAACACGGATGTTTCTCGATAAATGGGAGTTGAGAGAGCAAAGCCTTGATACAAGGGTTTTGTCGTTTGAAAGGGAATTTTTCTGCTGCCTCATCATTGATGAATTTGACAAGAAAGTTCGTGAAGATGGTAATTCCTGAAAATTTCAACTGCAACTGCTTTTAAGGGAGTTCAAGGGCAAGCTTGGAAATCAGTGGTTGAAGGGTTTTAGCGTTGATCTTCCGGTGAACCATCGGGTTCAGGAAGGCCCCCCCCCCAACGGGGATCGTAGGAGACTGGGAGTGGGCTTATCCTGCCTGGGCAGGTCATAGCAGAACCCAGTGTGTGTCCGTGTGTCGAACGATTCCTTGGAGGTATTGGAACGCTATTATTAGGTTTTGCCCCGCCCTTGCGCAGCAGTTATCTGATTGATGTGTGCCTCAGGAGATGTGCTCGGTATTATACTCACCCAAGATCTTTTCCTGAGTGAAGTTTGCAGTCTTTGGCCACCTAGACTATACTCTTCTGTGGTCTTCTTTGCCTTCCCAATCTTCATGACTTTACATTTGGCAGGGTTAAATTCTGGGAGCAGTTACTGGACCAGGCTTGTAGCCTGTCCAGGTCTCTTTGTAGTCCTGCCTAATCCTCGACTGATTTAATTCTTCTCATTAACTTCACATCATCTCTCCCCTAACCCTCCTGTAATCTAGTGTCGTCAGCCGTTTTCCCCTTAACCTTTCTTCGTAGGATAATCTCCATAGCTCTGGGACTAGTCTTGTTGCAAACCTTGGCACTTTCTCTAATTTCTTGACGTACTTGACCAAGTGTTGGTTCCAAACTTGTTCTGCATACTCCAGTATGGGCCTGACGTATATGGTGTACAGAGTCTTGAACGATTCCTAGTGAGTATTGGAACGCTATTCTTAGGTTTGCCAGCCGCCCGTATGCTGCAGCAGTTATCTAATTGATGTGTGCCCCAGGAGATGTGCTCGGTATTATATTCACCCCAAGATCTTTTTCCTTGAGTGAGGTTTGCATTCTTTGGCCACCTAGACTATACTCTGTCTGCGGTCTTCTTTGCCCTTCCCCGATCTTCATGACTTACATTTGGCTAGGTTAAATTCAAGGAGCCAGTTACTTGACCTGCTTTGTAGCATGATCCTCGACTGATTTAATTCTTCTCATTAACTTCACATCATCTGCAAACAGGGACACTTCTGAGTCTATCCATTCCGTTATGTCATTCACATATACCAAAAAACAGTACAGGTCCTAGGATTGACCCTTGTGGAACCCCACTCGTCACAGGTGCCCACTCTGACACCTCGTCACGTACCATGACTCCATGCCTCTCTGTCGATATTATCTGATCTACTGCAGTGCCTTTCCTGTTACGGGGCGTTATCCTCTAGCTTTGCATTAACCTCTTGTGAGGAACTGTGTCGAACGCCCTCTTGCAGTCCAAAAATGCAGTCTATCCACCCTCTCTCTCGTGTCTTACTTGTTACCTTGTCATAAAACTCCAGTAGGTTTGTGACACAGAATTTTCTTCCCTGAAACCGTGCTGGTTGTCGTTTATAAGCTTGTGTCTTTCTAGGTGATCCACCACTCTCCTCCTGATGATCTTCTCCATGACTTTTCATACTATACAAGTCAGTGACATAGGTCTGTAGTTTAATGCCTCGTGTCTGTCTCCTTTCTTAAAAATTGGGACTACATTTGCCATCTTCCACACCTCAGGTAGTTGCCCAGTTTCAATGGATGTGTTGAAGATTTTGTTAGTGGCACACTTAACATCTCTGCTCCTCTCTAAGGACCCGGAGAAATATTGTCAGGTCCCACTGCTTTTGAGGTATCTAGTTCACATAGCAGCTTCTTCACCTCTTCCTCGGTTGTGTGTATTTCATCCAGCACTTGTTGGTATACCTCCTATTCTGAATTCTTGGAGTCCTTCCTGTCTTCTCTGGAAATCTCATGTTGAGGGCCCTCACATACCTCCTGGTCATGTCTCAGCCTGATTACCTGGTCCTGACTGTTGTTTTTCCCAATTTGGCTATACAACAGCTTCGGGTCAGACTTGACATTTGATACTATATCATTTCGTATTGTCCTTAGCCTCCCTTCTTATCTGTGCATATTCATTTCTGGCTCTTCGACTAATCTCTATATTTTCCTGGGTCCTTTGCTTCTTAACTTTTTCCATTCTCTAGTGCACTTAGTTTTTGCCTCCCTACACCTTTGGGTGAACCAAGGACTCGTTCTGGTCTTCCCATTCTTCTGTTTCCTTGGGGACAAACCTCTCCTCTGCCTCTTTGCATTTGGTTGTCACATATTCCATCATTTCTTTTACTGGTTTTCCTGCCAATTCTCTCTCCCACTGAACGTCTTGTAGGAAGTTCCTCATGCCTGTGTAGTCCCCTTTGTAGTTTCGTTTCTCCCTTCCTATTCCTGCTGCCCTCTCCACTTGTAGCTCAACTATATAATCAAAACACAGAACCAATGATCACTAGCTCCCAGGGGCCTTTCATATGTGATATCCTCGATGTCCCAACTACTCAAGGTGAATACTAGGTCCAGTCTTGCTGGATCATCCTCACCTCTCTTTCTGGTAGTGTCTCTAACATGTTGATGATGAGGTTTCAATAACATCCATCATCTTGGCTCTCCATGATTCAGGACCCCGTGGGGCTCAGTTTTCCCAATCAATCTCCTTGTTATTGAAATCACCCCTAACTAGTAACTTTGCTCTCCCATGTGGGCTCTTCTGGCCACCTCGGCTAGTGTGTCTACCATTGCTCTGTTGCTCTTGTCGTATTATCTTGGCCTCCTGCAGTTCTGTGGCGGGTTGTACATTACAGAATTACCACCTTATGGCCCTCAGACTGGATTGTTCCTACTATGTAGTCCTTTCGCCCATTCCATCCATTTCTTCCACTTCCTCAAATCCACCCCGGTTCTTAATGAGCAGTGCAACTCCTTCCCCTCTTCTCCCTCTATCTTTCCTGAGGATTTGATGTCCGGGTGGAAAAAATTGCATCTGTTATCATCCTGGTGAGTTTCGTTTCTGTGAGTGCTTTATGTCTGGGGATGTCTCCTTTATTTTTTCGTGCCACTTCTCCCCATTTATTTGTTATACCATCTGCATTTGTATACCAAACCTTAACTCTTTTCTAAAACCGTAGTCTTTGGGGTACGTTGTGGTTGGGAAAGTGGGAGACCTGATGAGGAACTATGGGTGGTTGGTGTGAAGGTGGAGTTTGTAATGAGGTGGGTGGAAGCATTGGGTATGGCATGTGTGTTTGGGTGCAGTGTACACGGTTCTTACTGCAAGGAGAGAAAGTGCTAAGAGTTCCTTCTGTTCTTAATGTTGGAACACTGGAAGGTTTTGTATGGTGTGTGTGGTATAAAAGTCTGAGGTGGATGATATTGCTTATGTCGACCATTATTGAGGTAGTATGTGTGGTGAAAGCCCGGGGTTGGGCTAGATATTGTTATTATGTTTGATAACGGGGTTTTTGTCCTGATATATACCTGGACTAGACTCATATTGTATTGCCCGTGCTATTGTACTGCGCAGTGCGAGGGGGGGGTGCGCCCCTTATAAACTTGGTAATGTATTATTTTCATTATTCTTGTGTTGTGTCTAGGAGAGGTTTTTTGACACATACTTATAGAATAGTTAAAAAAAGGGTGGGTGGGTTGATGCCAGAGGTTTCCTGGCCTGGCTTGGGAACAGACGGTGTCCTATCATGTAAAGGTGGGGTATAGGTGAAGGTAGGTGTTAATAGGTGGTGGTATAGCGTTAGGCATGATTTTGTGTGGGTAGATTGTTGTTTATTATGATATGTGGCGGTCACGTTGTGTGTGATGTGCCTCTGTACTAACCTAATTAAAAGCCTTTCAGTGTTATGCTCAAGGCCTTTGAATTCTTAATTGCATATAAGCATATACCTATTGTATAAGTGGTGGTTGGTTTGGAGCTGTTTGTAGTTAGGTTAGGTTTAGGTTCAGGTACTCCTATGCTTGTGTTATCCTTTTGTTGTTAGTTTTTGGGAGTATATTTGGTTATGTTGAACCGAGGAGGTAGGAATATTTTGTAGTTTCCCATGTGACAAGTTATATTTAACGTTTGTTTTTTTATGTATTTAAATGTTTTAATATTAAAAAAAACGCTTATTATGCTACGAGGCCTTTTGAGGATTAATTGAGGTTAGACCATTGTTGTGCTCACCTGTCCTCACGTTCCGTCTGTGGTCAACGTGTCCTGCCTGTCGGTATAATATATATGTCGGTATGATATATATGTCGGTATAATATATAACCATTAGGATTAAAACTAATTAGCTACAGTTACGGTTACAGATACACAAGATTCAGTGGCTGCAAGGTCATCGGTATAATATATAACCATTAGTAGTAAACCCATTTAGGTAAAGCTATATAAAAGTACTGTACAGTTATAGGTACACAAGCGTAAGTGATTGCAATCAGTGTTTGCAAAATGGTAACTGCTCTTATGTGGTGATGAAAGATAATTAAAAATTCATGAACTGTCTGGTTATTAAGTCTTAAAGAAAATTTGGAATACTATGGAAGATACAGACATAATAATTGATACTGAGACAGTACTTAGGAATATATGAAGAATATATGAATATTGGAATATATAGGAATATAGGAGATTATTCCGAAGGTAATATAATCTACCTGAGACGTATGGTATTTTAAGCTGACAAATGATCGCATTTGACTCTTTAATTAATTAAAGGGTTTACACGATATTTCGTTTTGTATGTGAATTATCAACTAGTGCAATGTAATCTCTTATGTCTGTGCACTCTACACCATATAGGGAGGGATGGGGATGGTGGCTTGGTGGGGATGGTGACTTGGTGGGGATGGTGGCATGGTGGGGATGGTGGCTTGGTGGGGATGGTGGCTTGGTGGGGATGGTGGCTTGGTGGGGATGGTGGCTTGGTGGGGATGGTGGCTTGTTGGGGATGGTGGCATGGTGGGGATGGTGGCATGGTGGGGATGGTGGCTTGGTGGGGATGGTGGCTTGGTGGGGATGGTGGCTTGGTGGGGATGGTGGCTTGGTGGTTGGCAGAGGGACCAGTGCCTGTCAATATGTAAGAGACGCTGGCTGATAGTGTCTCCACTCCACCTCACTCTGAGAAAACTTCCTTCCTGTCTTTCGTTGCTACTCTTGCAACAACATTGCATAGCTCCTGATGACACACGCAGACGTGTGGAAGTACTTCAGCAGACGATTGCACATATATATATATATATATATATATATATATATATATATATATATATATATATATATATATATATATATATATATATATATATATATATATATATATATATATATATATATATATATATATATATATATATATATATATATATATATATATATATATATATATATATATATATATATATATATATATATATATATATATATATATATATATATATATATATATATATATATATATATATTATATATATATATATATATATATATATATATATATATATATATTATATATTATATATATATATATATATTATATATATATATATATATATATATATATATATATATATATATATATATATATATATATATATATATATATATATATATATATATATATATATATATATATATATATATATTATAATTTTATAATTGGTGCTAAAGTGTTTTACTCTTTTTGTTTACTATTATATTCCCTAAAGTGTTAACCCTCATTGTTTACTATTATATTCCCTAGTTTTTATTTTAAAAAAAATCTAACTGCCACAGTTCTTATATTAATTTTTATTATAATAATTAAGGTGCTAACTCAGGTACTAATTTACTTTACTTTCATTGTTTGCTATCATTTTCCCTATCTCCTTTATTCCCAGCTTTAGTAAATTACCATAGTTCAATTAATTGCATTTGTATAAATTGACTAAGGTACCAATTCACGTGCAAAGAACTCTGTCAAATACCCTATATCTCTACAAACTCTTATTAAAAATTTGTAATAATCAAATAGTTCCTAAGAATTTAATCTAGTACCATATTGTTAAGTTTAGTATTATCTATTCTCTCAGGTCTAGTTATAGAATCACATCAAATCTTATGATTACAGGAATTGATCCTGATATCAACCTATTATTAAATGACTTACATGATTCCAACAGCAACTGCAACTATTACACAGCAGATCAACAAAGACATTACTCAGAGCCAACAATAACAACTATCTTCAATTACAATGTTAGATCTTTGAGCAAAAAATTTTGATGACCTCACAGCACTACTCCCAAACCCTCCCGACCAATATGTCAATCATCACACTCACTGAAACCGGGTAAAACCTGATACTACAGATGTCTATGCCATCCCAGGTTACACAGCCATTCACAATTGTAAAGGGCAGATCAGCGGGGGGGTGGAATAGCTATATATTATAATCAACTTGAATGTATCAATAACTCTTGCCCTAAGGATGGCATAGAATATTTATAGCTAAATTTAAATCAAAAAACCTGCAAAAACCCCTCACAGTGATAAAAATCTACAGATTACCACAGTCAAACATTCACCATTTAAATGAAAAACTAGGTAACCTGATAACTGATGCACACATGAACAAAGACCATTTGCTGCTCACAGGAGACTTCAATATAAATCCCCCCCTACATAAGGACCCACAAGTAACAGAATTCACAAACACTATGAGCAACTGCTTGTTACTACCAACAATATCAAAAC
>WNWK01043594.1:0-15432 GCA_009830355.1 Cherax destructor
CCTCACCCAAAAACACCCAGAAATCCAGCACTCATGGCCCCTCAGTTACTTATACCCAAAGGGTTTTCCCCCCTGCCCTTGGTCTTATATACTGCGGGGAAACCCCCTTCCCCCACGTCCTTCCATATATCTCCTTATTCCTATTCGTCGCCCTAAAAAATTTTTGCCGCCATAGCTCAAATTTTAATGTCCCCCCTGACCTCCCTCTTGGACAATAAAAAAGTGTATGTATCACCCACCAAATACAATATTGCTCGCCTCACCTCGCTTTAAACCCCCCTATATCAAGCTAAAAACCCCTAAATCGCGCTGTATAACCCCTGTGGTTTAGCGCTTCTATTTGATTATAATAATAATAATAATCAAAACCCTAAAAGGTCATCAACCCCCACCCCCCACCAATGGAGGTTAGGGGTTTAGTAAGGTGCTTCGATCCATTGGGGGGGGGGAGGGGGGTTTAAACCTTGAGGGTTTTGTTATTATTTTTAATTTTTAAAAAAAGGCCAAACCCAAAAATTAAACCCCCATGGGGGTTTTAATTTTTTAAAAGGGGTGTTTTTTTGATATGTTGTCAATGGTTGAAGGGCGGGCAAAAAGGCTTTAGGTCTAATATGGTGTATTTTAAAAAGGGTTATGTATATGTCGTTAGGAATTATTACTTGTATCACTGCTCATGTATCTGTCTTATTTGAATATGTAATATCCGGGTTGGAATATCCTTTTTATTGGGGATCTTATTCTAATATCTGTCTTGTGATAAAAAACCTATATAAACATAAATAGAAAAGTACATTGTTTCATACCTTTGTACTATGGTTATAGGTTATATAGGACGGGGAAAAATTATTATAAATCAGATTCCTTGTCCACATAAGGTGGGAATTATTATGTGGTAGGGGGGGAATGTTGGGATTAGTAAAAAATTTTATGTTAAAGTTCTTGGCCATCGTGGCGTTTTATATATTGTGTTGTATATATTTTTTATAATTCTTGGGGTTATGATGACCAAATTTTGTCTAAAAAGGATAACCTGTTGTTTGCAATTTTTTATATTGAGATGCCCTGACCATATATTATATCCTGCAACCGGGAATTTTTTATGGCATTATGTAAACTTGTGTAATATTGGGCATATGATTTTGTTATAAGGCTCTTGGACCAGTTTCCTTTTTTTTCATATGATTGTGTGCTGTACACATGTTTTTTATTATGTCTAGTGATGTGTATATGCTTTATATTACTTAATTGTATTGTTTAAAAAGGAAAGGGGGGAAGGGGGGGGCGTCTTTGGTGCTATTTCTTCTTGTTCAATATGGATGTAATTTGGTCCTTATTTGTCTGGGGTCAATGTTATGTTGGGACATATGACGTATCGACTTAAGATGGTCGGTCAGGGAAAATGTCTAGATATGTGGTATGATGTTTGTTGTGTCTCTGTATGTTGTGATCTTCTAGATGATGTGACCATTACTTATGTGTGATACTGTGGTATGTTATTGGTTCCTTTTTTTGTATATTAAAAATTTTGTCTTACTTTAAAATTATATTATCATGGGCTTGTGTCGACTTAATTGTAAAAGGTGATTTACAGTAAAAGGGTTTAGTTTTTGTTCAATGTTTAGCTTGATGTAAATTCGTGTAATATGGGTATAGGACCTTTGTTGTAAGGCTTTTGGGGCCCAAAATTTTTTTTTTAAGTGTCTTGTTGTATTTTTAATAAAAATAAAAAAATTTTTACGCGAGATGAAATATCTAAAAAAATATCTTAAAAAAACTGCTTTATTAAATTACTTCATGTGGTCGGCGCAGTAATAAATATTCACTGGTAGTACCTCTGTTATTGTTGGGAAAAAAGTCACTTGGCCCTAATAAAAGAATTTCCCAGAATACAAAAATTTCTCGAGAAAATATTCGCGGGATAAACTCTTTTGCTTGAATTGTTTAAGCGAATAAAACCCCAGCCTTTAAACTTAAAAACACACTTTAATTCGTGTGATGTCTCTCAGAAGTTGATTTTCCCTCCATCTGGAAGTGTCTGCAAATTCAAAAATACTCACAAAGGTTTCTCACCCTCCCCCTTATAGCCTTTATGGATTTAAAATACCTTGATAATCGAAAACCCGGGAAAGGGGTAAAACAGCTAGGCACGTGGCGATAGCTTATGGTTATACAGTGATAGACAGGAACAACACTATTATTGATAGATTTGTCCATCGGGGTCAGCATTGTATCGATCACATGTAGGGGGGGGCTTTCTTCATTATGGGATTGGAAAAAAGATGAACACGCCCTGTTATCTCTTCATATGACCTGAGGGGAAAGTTCTTCACTTTAGCGAACAGAAGAAGTGCAACTTCTGCTATCGGGACTTGCCCAACCAAAGCTGAGACATTATGACCATTTTTTTGCCCGGTTTAATTATTTAGGAGGTCTCTGCAATTACTGCAATTTAAGACATACAAATTCGTAAATGTTGCCTGTTATTACCCATAATCTGTCATATGACATGAGTTTAATACTTAAAGAACGGGAGCGTTAAAGCCAAAAACCCTCGAAAAAAATGTTAAATTATTAGGAGACCATCCCCCAAAAAAAGGAAAATATATCACTGCCTTTATTGCAATTGTTTTTGGAGATAGGTCTGAAAATTGAAAAATTCATGCCATTTTGAATTCTGTCAAGGAAAATATCTGGCGGATTTGGTGGAAAAAAAAGGTCAAACAGTGAAAATAGATCCACTAGTAAAGACTCTCAACGATTATTCAAATTGTTGACCAATTGGGTTTCGAGAAAAACACTGTTAAACCCATCGAAATATGGCAATACAACAAAGCTGATAACATCAGCGAGGTCTTTTTTAAAAGAGGTAAGTGAACCAGTTTTTAAAGAAAGCTATAAAGTTTTGGGAAAACAAAATTTTGGGGAGGGGGGAAACCCCCTGCATAAAACTCACATCCCCTAATTATATAGGCTTTGACATCTTAGAACCCCCAAAATTTAAGCTGTACCATTTTTGGTATATAATTCTTTAAAAAAAAAAAAACGGGGGACAGAATAAAATTTTTTATATTCGGATACAGCGTTATTATTTGTCTTGAGCAAATTAAAAATATTAATGTTGAAATCGGGAAGGAACCACTGAAAATAGCTAGACACTAATTTCCCCCACAGACCATCCTCTCTACAATGAGTCAAAAGGGAAAAGGAAAATAATTTGCTTAAAAACGGGGGGGACCGCCTTGTTCGAAATAGTCTGCATTAAGCCCAAAATGTATAGCATATTGATGGCTGATAATGATAACACTATCGCTGCGAAGGGCATACCTCAGCCTAGGGAACAATTGATAAGTCATAATAACTTTAAAAAATTCTCGAAAATGAATCTATACCCTACTTTCCAATATAGTCAGATTAGAAATATGAGGGGGCAAAATGATACTATCTCTGCTGAAAACGGGGGCTTAGCTCATTCGATGACAACTACTATATAGATCCCCCATCCTCTGTATCTTATGGTCATCCAGATGCGGGGGAAAAAAAAGCAAATTAGTTAATGATAGTGGGGGGGGGGTTGGGGGCATTACCAGTACTGAGGAGGGGGAGGATTCGGTCAATGACAGTGCGGAAGAGGAACCCCCGCAATCTTTGAGGGGGGAAAAAAATTTTTTCCCCGGACAAGCAACGGTTTAAAAAGATACAAATCATCCTCTAGCAGGGTGCTGGGGGTTTTTTAATACTTATAGATGCAGACCACTCTGAAGAAGAAGAAAAGGAATAGTAATGTAATGTTAATTAATAAATATTTTTTTTTAGATTTTTATTTTTTTCTTTCACCTTTGAAAAAAAAATTTTCCCTTCTCAGGGGGGGGACTGGCGGGGGAAACCCCAAACCCCTGCCCTTAATCCCCACATAGGTGAAGGGACTTCCCACCCCCCCCGTGTGGGGGAACAAAAAAACAATTAAAAAAACCCCTTTGTTGTAGCTGTCAAAATTTCACAGGCACACACACACACACACACACACACACACACACACACACACAGAAGCACACACAAAAATTTTTGGGTTTTTGTCAAGGGCATTGCCTAAGACAAAATGGTAACTAACTATCCCACCCCACACATATACATGCAAGTGGAGGGGAGTTTTTTTCCCCAAAATAGTCAGATTAGAAATATGGTGGAAAAAAAGAGTACTATCTCTGCTGAAAACGAGGTCTTAGCTCGTTCGATGACAAACGATTCAAAAGATGCCTATCACTCTGTATCTTATGGTCATCCAGATGCGGGAAACAAAGTTTAAAATTGGTTAATGATAGTGCGGGGAGGGGGGGTTTGGGCATTACCAGTATTTTGAGGAGGAGGAGGATTCGAGCAAGGCAGTGAGGAAGAGGAAGTCCAGGGGGAAAGCGCCTGTGATCTTTGGCTGGCAAAAAAAGGGTTTTGGGGCAGGGGAATTTTTTTTAGAGACAACAACGGGGAAAAGTAATGTAATGTTAATTAATAAATATATTTTTTTAAAACTTGACTTTTGTTTTCACCTTTGAATTTTTTTTTTGCTTCTCACGCTGGGGGGGAAACCCTTCACTCCTTTTTTTGGGTGTGACCCCCGCTGCCCCCCTCCCACACAGGTGAAAAGGGGCTTGGCTACCACCCTCCTCATACTGATTTTTTTTTGTTTTTTGGTTTTTTTGGTCTATGTATTTAAAAATTTTCCCTTGTAACCATCAACATTGTTTTATTTTTTTTACTATGTTTTTTCCACCATTCTGTGCCCCAAAACCCAAAAAAGTTGCTTTGGCTTTTTTATTTTAATTCAAAAAAAAAAAACAACATAACTGTTTTTTATTTTTTTTTAAAAAAGTATAAAAAAGCTACCCCCCGTGAACGGGGGCAAAATCTCAGTGGTTACGAAAATTTTTTTTTACCTTTGAACATTTTTTATGCTTCTCACGGTGGGGGGGAAACCACGCCCCCAGACTGGGGGGGAAAATCCCAGATGGACAGGGGGGGTCTCTGCCCCTCCCTTTTACTGATTTTTTTTTTTTTTAAAAAAACAAAAATTAAAAAAAAACACACACACATACACACACACACACAACTAACACATACACACACACACACACACACACACACACCCCACCACACCATTCTGTGTCTAAAAAAAAGGGTTGCTTTGGTTTTTTGATTATGTAATTCAAAAAAAAATATCCTCTGTTTTTTTTTTTTTATTTTAAAGAATATAAAAAACCCTCTCGTGAACGCTGAGCTAATCTCAGGGGTTTTTCAAAATTTTTTCACCTTTGAACTTTTTTTTTTGCTTCTCACGGTGGGGGGGAAAAACCTTTACCCCGGGGCGGGGTGTGATCCCAGATGGACAGGGGGGTCTCGGCCCCCCCCCGTATCTGATTTTTTTTTTATTAAATACATAATGCTGGAGAAATACACACACACACACATAAAACACACACAACTAAAAAAAACACACACACACACACACACACACACACACACACACACACACACATACAAAACCCCAACACATACACATTTAAAAACTCTGGATGGGACCTCCCCCCGGGGGCCCCTGACCTTTGATTGACCCCCAGACAACACGTGGACGGGTGAGACTCCATACCCCTCAAACTAGGCCCCCCCTTTCCCCCGATAAGTATTCCTGACGCTCCCTCTCGTGTAACGACAAAAAAAGCCAATTAACAAAACACTCAGATCCAAAAAGATAAAAAAAACCTGTTTTTGGGCCCCACCCTCTCTTTCCCCAAAAACACCCAACCCGGCCTCCCCCTTTCCCCCGATAATTATATGCACCCTCTCGCGTGACGACAAAAAGGGCCCAAATTTTAAAAAAAAACACTTGTAGTCCCAACACTCATGGGCGAATGACCTCCCCTATAACATGACGCAATACAAAAAGGAAACCCCCGGGGCCCAAAAAAAAAAAATTTTTTCATTTCTGATTTACCTCAACCCCACCTTTTTCTCTCTCCCCTTTCATCCCCAATGTTAAAGTATTCCATATATGCTATTTCTCCCTTTTATTTTATCTCTTTATGTTTTTTCTCCTCCTCCCCGTGACACACAACAAAAAAATAAACCAATTAAATTAACACTTGTTCCTTGCGTGAGCGGTTATCCCCCCCCCCACAGCTGTGAGATTTGGCATAATTTTTTTGATTATCATCGTTTTGGGAGTCCGTCCCCTTTACACTACTAATATTGTAAAATAATATACGATTTTTTTAGTTTTTAATTTGGGTTTTTTTAAAAAAAAGTAAATAATTAAAAAAAAAAAAAAATGTAAACCGATTTTTTTGCATTTTTTTACGATTTAAAGGGGGGTTTTTAAAAGGGTTTTCTGAAAAAAAAAAATTTTTTGATAAAATACACTATGAGTAAGCTTCATAAAAGTAAAAATTTTGCTTACTTTTCCCATAAATTTCAATTTCAGTAGAAATTCTATTAAAGTGTGATAATCTATGTATTTAGCTAAAATGAGTTTTGCAGAAAGATCTCAAACCGCTCTAAACGTCGAAATATGATAAAATACGATTTGCACATTCTGAGCTTAATGTTTCATGTATTTCGAAATATGAAATATTCTATAAAATATTGATTTTATAGATTTTTAATAGATTTTAAAATATGTAAATATTATAAATAATAAATGCTATAAACTTTTTTTATTGCATTTGACGATTAGCATTTCAGTTTTCTGAAAACTATTTTAGATAAAATACACCTAAAGTAAGGTTCAAGAAAATCATAAAATTTGCATACTTTTCCATAAATTTCATGTAGTAAATTTGATTTAAATTGTTATAATCGAGTATTTTAGCAAAATGAGTTTTCCAGAAAACACTAAACGCTTAAATCGTCAATATGCAATAAAATACCATTTATTTTATGATATTTAATGTTTCATGTATTTTTGAAAAATAATATGATTGCTAAAAAATATGATTTTTATAGATTTTTAGTGGATTTTTAAAAATATGTAAATAATTAATAAATATTAAAAAATGTTATAAAACTTGATTTTATTGCATTTTTGACGATTTAAGGCATTTTCAAGGATTTTCTGAAAACTATTTTTAGATAAAATACACCTATGAGTAAGCTTCCTAAAAGAAAATCATAAAATTTTGCTTACTTTTCCCATAAATTTCAATTGCAGTAGAAATTCTATTTAAAAGTGTGATAATATATGTATTTTAGCTAAAAATGAGTTTTGCCAGAAAAGCACTCAAACCCTCTAAAACGTCGAAATATGCAATAAAATACGATTTTAGACATTTTCTGAGCTTTTTAATGTTTCATGTATTTTTCGAAAAAATTATGAAATATTCTATAAAAATATTGATTTTTATAGATTTTTAATGGGATTTTTAAAAATATGTAATATTAAATAAAAAATTTAAAAAATGCTATAAAACTGATTTTATTGCATTTTTGACGATTTAAGGCATTTTCAAGGATTTTCTGAAAAATATTTTTTTAGATAAAATACACCTATGAGTAAGCTTCCTAAAAGAAAATTATAAAATTTGGCTTACTTTTCATATAAATTTCAATTGCAGTAGAAATTCTATTTAAAAGTGATAATATATGTATTTTAGCTAACAAATGAGTTTTGCCAGAAAAGCACTCAAACCGCTCTAAATCGTCGAAATATGCAATAAAATACCATTTTACCACATTTTTATGATATTTTTAATATTTCATGTATTTTTAGAAAATAATATGAAATATTCTATAAAAATATTGATTTTTATAGATTTTTAATGGGATTTTTTAAAAATATGTAAATAAATAATAAATATTAAAACATGCTATAAAACTTGATAACATTGCATTTTTTGACGATTTAAGGCATTTTCAAGGATTTCCTGAAAAACTATTTTTTTAGATAAAATACACCTATGAGTAAGGTTCCTAAAAGAAAATCATAAAATTTTGCTTACTTTTCCCATAAATTTCAATTGCAGTAGAAATTTTATTTAAAAGTGTGATAATCTGAGTATTTTAGCTAAAAAATGAGTTTTGCCAGAAAAGCACTCAAACCGCTCTAAATCGTCGAAATATGCAATAAAATACATTTTTATGAAATTTTTAATGTTTCATGTATTTTTTGAAAAATAATATGAATATTCTATAAAAATATTGATTTTTATAGATTTTAAATTGGATTTTTTAAAAATATGTAAATAATTAATTAATATTAAAAAATGATATAAAACTTGATTTTATTGCATTTTTTGACGATTTAAGGCATTTTCAAGGATTTTCTGAAAAACTAGTTTTTTTTAGATAAAATACACCTATGAGTAAGCTTCCTAAAAGAAAATCGTAAAATTTTTCTTACTTTTCCCATAAATTTCAAATGCAGTAGAAATTCTACTTAAAAGTGTGATAATCTATGTATTTTAGCTAAAAAATGAGTTTTGCCAGAAAAGATCTCAAACCGCTCTAAAACGTCGAAATATGCTATAAAATACGATTTTAGCACATTTTTCTGAGCTTTTTAATGTTTCATGTATTTTTCGAAAATAATATGAAATATTCTATAAAAATATTGATTTTTATAGATTTTTAATGGGATTTTTTTAAAAATATGTAAATAATTAATAAATAATAAAAATGCTATAAAACTTGATTTTATTGCATTTTTTGACTATTTAAGGCATTTTCAAGGATTTTCTGAAAACTATTTTTTTTAGATAAAATACACCTATTAGTAAGATTCCTAAAAGAAAATCATAAAATTTTGCTTACTTTTCCAATAAATTTCAATTGCAGTAGAAATTTGATTTAAAAGTGTGATAATCTGAGTATTTTAGCTAAAAAATGAGTTTTGCCAGAAAAACACTCAAACCGCTCTAAATCGTCGAAATTTGCAATAAAATACCATTTTTGAACATTTTTATGATATTTTTAATGTTTCATGTATTTTTTGAAAAATTATATGAATTTTTTTTTTTTTTATTAACACATCGGCCGATTCCCACCAAGGCAGGGTGGCCCGAAAAAGAAAAACTTTCATCATCATTCACTCCATCACTGTCTTGCCAGAAGGGTGCTTTACACTACAGTTATAAAACTGCAACATTAACACCCCTCCTTCAGAGTGCCGGCACTGTACTTCCCATCTCCAGAACTCAAGTCCGGCCTGCCGGTTTCCCTGAATCCCTTCATAAATGTTACTTTGCTCACACTCCAACAGCACGTCAAGTATTAAAAACCATATGCCTCCATTCACTCCTATCAAATACGCTCACACATGCTTGCTGGAAGTCCAAGCCCCTCGCACACAAAACTTCCTTTACCCCTCCCTCCAACCTTTCCTAGGCCGACCCCTACCTCGCCTTCCCTCCACTACAGATTTATACACTCTCGAAGTCACTCTGTCTCGTTCCATTCTCTCTACATGTCCAAACCATCTCAACAACCCCTCCTCAGCTCTCTGGACAATCGTTTTGGTAATCCCGCACCTCCTTCTAATTTCCAAACTCCGAATTCTCTGCATTATATTCACACCACACATTGACCTCAGACATGACATCTCCACTGCCTCCAGCCTTCTCCTCGTTGCAACATTCATCACCCATGCTTCACACCCATATAAGAGCGTTGGTATAACTATACTCTCATACATTCCCCTCTTTACTTCCATGGACAAGGTTCTTTGTCTCCACAGACTCCAAGTGCTCCACTCACCCTTTTCCCCTCATCAATTCTATGATTCACCTCATCCTTCATAGACCCATCCGCCGACATGTCCACTCCCAAATATCTGAATACATTCACCTCCTCCATACTCTCTCCCTCCAATCTGATATCCAATCTTTCGTCACCTATTCTTTTTGTTATCCTCATCACCTTACTCTTTCCTATATTCACTTTCAATTTTCTTCTTTTACACACCCTACCAAATTCATCCACCAACCTCTGCAGCTTCTCTTCAGAATCTCCCAAAGCACAGTGTCATCAGCAAAAAGCAACTGTGACAACTCCACTTTGTATTTGCTTCTTTATCTTTTAGCCCAACACCTCTTGCCAAGACCCTCGCATTCACTTCTCTTACAACCCCATCTATAAATATATTGAACAACCACGGTGACATCACACATCCTTGCCTAAGGCCCACTTTTACTGGGAAATAGTCCCTTCCCTCCTACACACTCTAACCTGAGCCTCACTATCCTCATAAAAACTCTTCACTGCTTTCAGTAACCTTCCTCCTATTCCATACACCTGCAACATCTGCCACATTGCCCCCTATCTACCCTATCATACGCCTTTTCCAAATCCATAAATGCCACAAAAACATCTTTACCCTTATCCAAATACTGTTCACCTATATGTTTCACTGTAAACACTTGGTCTACACACCCCCTACCTTTCCTAAAGCCCCCTTGTTCATCTGCTATCCTGCTTTCTGTTTTACTCTTAATTCTTTCAATAATAACTCTACCATACACTTTACCAGGTACACTCAACAGACTTATTCCCTATAATTTTTACACTCTCTTTTGTCCCCTTTGCCTTTATACAAAGGAACAATACACGCTCTCTGCCAATCCCTAGGTACCTTACCCTCTTCCATACATTTATTAAATAATAGCACCAACCACTCCAAAATTATATCCCCACCTGCTTTTAACATTTCTATCTTTATCCCATCAATCCCAGCTGCCTTACCCCTTTCATTCTACCCACTGCCTCACGAACTTCCCTACACCCACAACTGGCTCTTCCACACTCCTACAAGATGTTATTCCTCCTTGCCCTACACACGAAATCACAGCTTCCTGTCTTCATCAACATTTAACAAATCCTCAAAATATTCTCTCCATCTTCCCGATACCTCTAACTCTCCATTTAATAACTCTCCTCTCCTATTTTTAACTGTCAAATCCATTTGTTCTCTAGGCTTCCTCAACTTATTAATCTCATTCCAAAACTTTTCTTATTTTCAACAAAATTTGCTGATAACATCTCACCCACTCTCTCATCTGCTCTCTTTTACATTGCTTCACCACTCTTTTAACCTCTCTTTTTCTCTCCATATACTCTTCCCTCCTTGCATCACTTCTACTTTGTAAAACCTCTCATATGCTAACTTTTTCTCCCTTACTACTCTCTTTACATCATCATTCCACCAATCGCTCCTCTTCCCTCCCGCACCCACTCGCCTGTAACCACAAACTTCTGCTGAACACTCTAACACTACATTTTTAAATCTACCCCATACATTTTCGACCCCATTGCCTACCTCTCACTAGCCCATCTATCCTCCAATAGTTGTTTATATCTTACCCTAACTGCCTCCTCTTTTAGTTTATAAACCTTCACCTCTCTTTTACTTACTGATTCTATTTTCCTTGTATCCCATCTACCTTTTACTCCACTGTAGCTATAACTAAAAGTGATCTGATATATCTGTAGCCCCTCTATAAACATGTACATCCTGAAGTCTACTCAACAGTCTTTTATCTACCAATACATAGTCCAACAAACTACTGTCATTACGCCCTACATCATATCTTGTATACTTATTTATCCTCTTTTTCTTAAAATATGTATTACCTATAACTAAACCCCTTTCTATACAAAGTTCAATCAAAGGGCTCCCATTATCATTTACACCTGGCACCCCAAACTTACCTACTACACCCTCTCTGCATGTTTCTCCCACTTTAGCATTTAGGTCCCCTACCACAATTACTCTCTCATTTGGTTCAAAAGTTCCTATACATTCGCTTAACATTTCCCAAAATCTCTCTCTCTCCTCTACACTCCTCTCTTCTCCAGGTGCATACACGCTTATTATGACCCACTTTTCGCATCCGACCCTTATTTTAATCCACATAATCCTTGAATTTACACATTTATATTCCCTCTTTTCCTTCCATAACTGATCCTTCAACATTATTGCTACCCCTTCCTTAGCTCTAACTCTCTCAGATACTCCTGACTTAATCCCATTTATTTCTCCCCACTGAAACTCGCCTACCCCCTTCAGCTTTGTTTCGCTTAGGGCCAGGACATCCAACTTCTTTTCATTCATAACATCGGCAATCATCTCTTTCTTATCATCCGCACTACATCCACGCACATTCAGACAACCCAATTTTATAAAGTTTTTCTTCTTCTTGTTTTTAGTGGATTTGTACAGGAGAAGGGGTTACTAGCCCATTGCTCCCGGCATCTTAGTTGCCTCATACGACACGCATGGCTTACGGAGGAAAGATTCTTTTCCACTTCCCCATGGACAATAGAGAAAATAAAAAGAACAAGAGCTATTAAGAAAAAGAAGAAAAACCTAGATGTGTGTATGTATATATATGCATGTGTATGCCAGTGTAGTGTGACCTAAAGTGTAAGTAGAAGTAGCTAGATATACCTGTTATCCAGCGTGTTTATGAGACAGAAAAAGACACCAGCAATCCTACCATCATGTAAAACAGTTTCAGGTTTCTGTTTCACAGTCACCTGGCAGGACGGTAGTACCTCCTGGGTGGTTGCTGTCTACCAACCTACTACCTATAATTATATGAATATTCTATAAAAATATTGATTTTTATAGATTTTTAATGGGATTTTTTAAAAAATGCTATAAAACTTGATTTTATTGCATTTTTTGACGATTTAAGGCATTTTCAAGGATTTTCTGAAAAACTATTTTTTTTAGATAAAATACACCTATGAGTAAGATTCCTAAAAGAAAATCATAAAATTTTGCTTACTTTTCCCATAAATTTCAATTGCAGTAGAAATTCTATTTAAAAGTGTGATAATCAAAGTATTTTAGCTAAAAAATGAGTTTTGCCAGAAAAGCACTCAAACCACTCTAAAACGTCGAAATGTGCAATAAAATACGATTTTAGCACATTTTTCTGAGTTTTTAATGTTTCATGTATTTTTCGAAAATAATATGAAATATTCTATGAAATTATTGATTTTTATAGATTTTTAATGGGATTTTTTAAAAATATGTAAATAATTAATAAATATTAAAAAATGCTATAAAACTCGATTTTATTGCATTTTTTGACGATTTAAGGTAATTTCAAGGATTTTCTGAAAAACTATTTTTTTTAGATAAAATACAACTATGAGTATGATTCCTAAAATAAAATCATAAAATTTTTGCTTACTTTTCCCATAAATTTCAATTGCAGTAGAAATTCTATTTAAAAGTGTGATAATCTAAGTATTTTAGCTAAAAAATGAGTTTTGCCAGAAAAGCACTCAAACCGCTCTAAAACGTCGAAATATGCAATAAAATACGATTTTAGCACATTTTTCTGAGCTTTTTATTGTTTCATGTATTTTTCGAAAAAATTATAAAATATTCTATAAAAATATTGATTTTTATAGATTTTTAATAGGAATTTTTAAAAATATGTAAATAATTATTTAATATTAAAAAATGCTATAAAACTTTATTTTATTGCATTTTTTGACGATTTAAGGCATTTTCAAGGATTTTCTGAAAAAATATTTTTTTTAGATAAAATACACCTAAGAGTAAGGTTCCTAAAAGAAAATCATAAAATTTTGCATACTTTTCCCATAAATTTCAATTGTAATAGAAATTTTATTTAAAATTGTTATAATCTGAGTATTTTAGCCAAAAAAGGAGTTTTGCCAGAAAAGCACTCAAACCGCTCTAAATCGTCAAAATATGCAATAAAATACCATTTTAGCACATTTTTATGATATTTTTAATGTTTCATGTATTTTTTGAAAAATAATATGAATCTTCTAAAAAAATATGGATTTTTATAGATTTTTAGTGGGATTTTTTAAAAATATGTAAATAATTAATAAATTTAAAAAAATGTTATAAAACTTGATTTTATTGCATTTTTTGACGATTTAAGGCATTTTCAAGGATTTTCTTAAAAACTATTTTTTTTAGATAAAATACACCTATGAGTAAGCTTCCTAAAAGAAAATCATAAAATTTTGCTTACTTTTCCCATAAATTTCAATTGCAGTAGAAATTCTATTTAAAAGTGTGATAATCTATGTATTTTAGCTAAAAAATGAGTTTTGCCAGAAAAGCACTCAAACCGCTCTAAAACGTCGAAATATGCAATAAAATACGATTTTAGTACATTTTTTTTATGATATTTTTAATGTTTCATGTATTTTTCGAAAATAATATGAAATATTCTATAAAAATATTGATTTTTATAGATTTTTAATGGGATTTTTTAAAAATATGTAAATAAATAATAAATATTAAAAAATGCTATAAAACTTGATTTTATTGCATTTTTTGACGATTTAAGGCATTTTCAAGGATTTTCTGAAAAACTATTTTTTTAGATAAAATACACCTATGAGTAAGGTTCCTAAAAGAAAATCATAAAATTTTGCTTACTTTTCCCATAAATTTCAATTGCAGTAGAAATTTTATTTAAAAGTGTGATAATCTAGTATTTTAGCTAAAAATGAGTTTTGCCAGAAAAGCACTCAAACCGCTCTAAACGTCGAAATATGCAATAAAATACATTTTAGCACATATTTTGAGTTTTTAATGTTTCATGTATTTTTCGAAAAATAATATGAAATATTCTATAAAAATATTGATTTTTATAGATTTTAATGGATTTTTAAAAATATGTAAATAATAAAAATAAAAATGATATAAACTTGATTTTATTGCATTTTTTGACGATTTAAGGCATTTTCAAGGATTTTCTGAAAAACTATTTTTTTAGATAAAATACACCTATGAGTAAGCTTCCTAAAAGAAAATTATAAAATTTGGCTTACTTTTCCTATAAATTTCAATTGCAGTAGAAATTCTATTTAAAAGTGATAATATATGTATTTTAGCTAAAAAATGAGTTTTGCCAGAAAAGCACTCAAACCGCTCTAAATCGTCGAAATATGCAATAAAATACCATTTTACCACATTTTTATGATATTTTTAATGTTTCATGTATTTTTAGAAAATAATATGAAATATTCTATAAAAATATTGATTTTTATAGATTTTTAATGGGATTTTTAAAAATATGTAAATAAATAATAAATATTAAAAAATGCTATAAAACTTGATTTTATTGCATTTTTTGACGATTTAAGGCATTTTCAAGGATTTCTGAAATTTACTATTTTTAGATAAAATACACCTATGAGTAAGTTCCTAAAAGAAAATCATAAAATTTTGCTTACTTTTCCCATAAATTTCAATTGCAGTAGAAATTTATTTAAAAGTGTGATAATCTGAGTATTTTAGCTAAAAATGAGTTTTGCCAGAAAAGCACTCAAACCGCTCTAAAACGTCGAAATATGCAATAAAATACATTTTGCACATTTTTGATATTTTAATGTTTCATGTATTTTTGAAAATAATATGAAATATTCTATAAAAATATTGATTTTTATAGATTT
>WNWK01043595.1:0-15432 GCA_009830355.1 Cherax destructor
CAGATGTTATATACACAGACTTTGCAAAAGCCATTGACAAGTGTGACCATGGTGTAATAGCACACAAAATGCGTGATAAAGGAATAACAGGAAAAGTTGGTAGATGGATCTATAATTTCCTAACAAGTAGAACACAAAAGTAGTAGTCAATAGAGTAAAGTCTGAGGTGGCTAAAGTGAAAAGCTCGGTTCCACAAGGCACAGTAGTCGCTCCCATCCTGTTCCTCATCCTCATATCGGACATAGACAGGGATATAAGCCACAGTGCTGTGTCTTCCTTGCAGATGACACCCGAATCTGCATGACAATGTCCACCACTGAAGACACAGCAAGACTCCAAGCAGACATCAACCAAAACTTTAAATGGGCTGCAGAAAACAATATGAAGTTCAATGATGAGAAATTTCAATTACTCTGATATGGAAAACGTGAGGAATTTAAAATCTCATCAGAGTATAAAACAAATTCCAACCACACAATAGAGCGAGAAACTATTGTCAAAGACCTGGGAGTGATCATGGCAGAGGATCTCACCTTCAAGGACCAAAACACAGTAGCAATCGCATCTGCCAGAAAAATGACAGGATGGATAATGAGAACCTTCAAAATCAGGGATACCAAGCCCATGTTGACACTTTTCAGGACGCTTGTTCTATCTAGGCTGGAATATTGCTGCACACTAACTGCACCTTTCAAGGCAGGTTAAATTGCTGACCTAGAAATGTACAGAGAACCTTCATGGCACGCATAACTGTGATAAACCACCTCAATTACTGGGAACGCTTGAAGTTCCTAAACCTGTACTCTCTAGAACGCAGGCGGGAGAGATACATTATTATATACACATGGAAAATTCTCGAGAGATTAGTACCAAACTTGCACACGAGAATCACTCCCTACGAAAGCAAAAGACTCGACACGCTATGTAACATCCCCCCAATGAAAAGCAGGGGTGCCACTAGCACGTTGAGGAACAACACAGTAAGTGTCAGGGGCCAAGATTGTTCAACTGCCTCCCAGCATACATCAGGGGGATTATCAACAAACCCCTGGCTGTCTTCAAGCAGGCACTGGACAGGCACCTAAAGTCGGTACCTGACCAGCCAGGCTGTGTTTCGTATGTTGAACTGTGTGTGGCCAGCAGTAACAGCCTGGTTGATCATGCTCTGGTCCAACATGAGGCCTGGTCATAGACCGGGCTGCAGGGGAGTTGACCCCTGGAATTCTCTCCAGGTAAACTCCACGTAAACAATAAGTGTCAGGGGACCAAGACTTTTCAACTGCCTCCCAGAATACATAAGAGGGATTACCAATAGACCTCTGGCTCTCTTCAAGCAGGCACTGGACAGGCACCTAATGTCGGTGCCTGACCAGCCAGGCTGTGGTTCGTACGTTGGACTGCATGCGTCCAGCAGTAACAGCCTGGTTGATCAAGCTCTGATCCTACATGAGGCCTGGTCACAGACCGGGCCGCAGGGGCGTTGACCCCTGGAACTCTCTCCAGGTAAACATACATAGAACACTAAAGTCAAATATTAACCCACCACTCAAACTTCTCCTTACCAACCTTAACAGGACACATGACCATAACACAAGGCACAGATTACTCTTCGATGTTGCCTGTATCCATCTAACACTATGTAAAAACTTAATGCACATTAAAGGCCCAAAAATTTGGAATTCATTACCTGTGATTGCCAAAGAAACCCTGCCTGTACCTCAATTCAAAACTCTGCTGAAAAACCACCTACTCTCCCAAAACCAAATACACAATATATATAGAAACTTGTTTTGGGACTGCCTTCTTGTAAGCTGCACTTTGAGCAAGCACTGTTGACACCGACACTCTAAGACACTTCTCTCAGACTTACAAGTGGCTATGGGACAAATTTCTAGCTAACTGCAGTAAAAGGAATTCCACACTGCTTACACGATACTGAAAGGGTTTAACTTACTTGATGTAGTGGCTATGTGTATCCTGGTCTTCCTAATCTATAACCCCATCCAAACACCATGTGCAGGGAAGAATCTTGAGTGGTATTAGTGTCTTGTATTAACTCAGAATCCCCAGCCCTAGGATATATCCTCCAAGCAATATCTAAACAGTATGAGACACTAGCTTCCAGACTTTTACTCAACAATGGGATGCTGGTACCTGCTAATATGCGTCCAACCGCACAGAGACCCACAACAAAACCTACACACGTTTCCCCCAGAAAACTGGCCAGATACTGAGAAAAGAAGAGGTAAGGTCCTACTGTATTGGGTCAGGATGGAGTGAGATATCCTCAGTACTTCGGGATATCTCTTCCGTGGCCCCAGGACAGATGGAAGTCACATGGGGAAATGCTGCACTGGTCGCAGCTCTTCTCTCGTTGAAGTCTGGTCTGGTAAGAACGCAGGTCATGCGTTGTGAGTCTCACACTGCTTGACCTCCACAAGGGATTGCCATTTCTCTTTGGCTAACATAACCTAATGCTCACCTATTTAAGGCTTATATCTACCTATATGAAGGTGCTAGAACTACATTATTAATATCTAACGTTGCCTCAATAATCCTACTATTAGTTTCTAACTGTACAAACTTGCCTAGGTGTTCCTAGGAGAATAAATCTATCAATTAAAATGTACACAATTGTTACCTTCGCCAACTTGAATGTGTGTGTATGTTTTTGTTGGGTGTGTGGGTTCATGAACTCCGAGGGCCGATCCGTGGTAGGTTAAGGCTCCAAACAGCTCACTTACCCTGTGGAACTTGACTCAAAAAAGTTTCCACAATATATTTAACATTACCTACAAAGTCAATTAATCACTTCAATGTATAAACCTGTTATAAATAAGGCATACTTAGCTAACTTTGTTTCTATAGCATTAACAAATAAAATAATCCATTCTCTTGTACTCTTCGTAACTCATATAATGACCTATTTACAAGTCAGGTGACAGGTCCTTAGCTTCGAACTATAGACCAATAAGCCTTACCTCCATAGTTGGTAAATTTATGGAGTCAATAATTGCAGAGGCAATTCGTAGCCATCTTGAAAAGCATAAATTGATTAATGAATCTCAACACGGTTTTACAAAGGGCGTTCCTGTCTTATGAATTTACTAACTTTTTCACTAATGTGTTTGAGGAGGTAGATCATGGTAATGAATATGATATTGTGTATATGGACTTCAGTAAGGCTTTCGATAAAGTTCCACATCAGAGGCTACTGAGGAAACTTAAGGCACACGGAATAGGAGGAAATTTTTTTTCCTGGGTAGAGGCATAGTTGACAAATAGGCGGCAGAGAGTTTGCATAAATGGAGAGAAATCAGAATGGGGGCACTTCTCAAGCGGTGTTCCACAGGGGTCAGTTTTGGGCGCCCTGTTGTTTACAATTTACATAAACGACATAGATGAGGGAATAAATAGCAACCTAAGTAAATTTGCTGATGACACCAAAATAGGCCCTCCAATTCATTCAAATGAGGACATTAGAGCACTCCAGGATGATTTGAATAGACTGATGCAGTGGTCGGAGAAGTGGCAGATGCAGTTTAATGTAAACAAATGCAAAGTTCTAAATGTTGGGCAGGACAATAACCATGCCACATATAAACTGAATAATGTAGATCTTATTACTTGTGATTGCGAGAAGGATTTAGGAGTTCTGGTTAGTAGTAATCTGAAGCCAAGACAACAGTGCATAAGTGTTCGCAATAAAGCTAACAGAATCCTTGGCTTCATATCAAGAAGTATAAATAATAGAAGTCCACAGGTTGTTCTTCAACTCTATATATCTTTGGTTAGGCCTCATTTACATTATGCTGCTCAGTTCTGGTCACCGTATTACAGAATGGATATAAATGCACTGGAAAACGTACAGAGGAGGATGACAAAGTTGATCCCATGTATCAGAAATCTTCCCTATGAGGATAGACTGAGGGCCCTGAATCTGCACTTCTAGAAAGGCGTAGAATTAGGGGGATATGATTGAGGTGTATAAATGGAAAACAGGAATAAATAAAGGGATGTAAATAGCGGGCTGAAAATATCCAGCCAAGATAGGACTCGCAGCAATGGTTTCAAGTTGGAAAAGTTCAGATTCAGGAAGGATATAGGAAAGCACTGGTTTGGTAATAGAGTTGTGGATGAGTGGAACAAACTCCCGAGTACCATCATAGATGCTAAGACGTTGTGTCGTTTTAAAAATAGGTTAGATAAATACATGAGTGGGTGTGGGTGGGTGTGAGTTTGGACGTGACTAGCTTTTACTACCAGGTCAGTTGCTGTACTAATTCCTTAAGTGGTAGTGACCTGACTACCTGGAGACTGAGCTCCAGGTGGTCTGCTAGATAATTATATGAGTGGGTGCGGTTGGGTGTGAGTTGGTCCTGACTAGCTTGTGCTACTAGGTCAGATGCAGTGCTCCTTCCTTAAGTGAATGTAACCTGACCTGGCTGGGTCGGGGCATTGGCTTAAGCCTGTTGGAGATTTGGACCTGCCTCGCATGGGTCAGTAAGCCTGCTGCAGTGTTCCTTCTTTCTTATGTTCTTATATAATTTGTTATTGCAAAACAATTAATTGTTTTAATTTGTTTCATCTGATTTAATAAATTGCATTGCTTTCAACTTATGTTCAAAATAAATTGTCTATTATAATTTTTACCATTTAGTCTATAGTTAATTAATTTTAAGAATGCCCACAATGCTCTGCATATTAGGGGCTTTTGGCATGTACACCCCAAATAAATCCATAAATATGTACATCTTTGTATCATGTCACAATAAAAATTATTATTATTATTATTATTATTATTATTATTATTATTTTTTTATTATTAAGATCGCCATTCATCTAGATACCCATCAATTACACAACCCAGGGCAGCATGGGTTTAGAGCAGGTCGCTCCTGTCTGTCCCAACTACTGGACCATTACGACAAGGTCCTGGATGCTTTAGAAGACAAACAGAATGCAGATGTTATATACACAGACTTTGCAAAAGCCTTGACAAGTGTGACAATGGTGTAATAGCTCACAAAATGCGTAATAAGGAATAACAGGAAAAGTTGGCAGATGGATCTATAATTTCCTAACAAATAGAACACAAAGAGTAGTAGTTAACAGAGTAAATAAAGTCTGAGGCGGCTACGGTTAAAAGCTCTGTTCCACAAGGCACAGTACTCGCTCCCATCTTGTTCCTCATCCTCATATCGGACATAGACAGGGATATAAACCACAGTGCCGTGTCTTCCTTTGCAGATGACACCAGAATCTGCATGACAGTGTCCACCATTGAAGACACTGCAAGACTCCAAGCAGACATCAACCAAATCTTTAAATGGGGTGCAGAAAACAATATGAAGCTCAATGATGAGAAATTTTAATTACTTCGATATGGAAAACGTGAGGAAATAAAAATTTCATCGGAGTATAAAACAAATTAAAACACACAATAGAGCGAGAAACTATTGTCAAAGACCTGGGAGTGATCATGTCAGAGGATCTCACCTTCAAGGACCATAACACTGTAGCAATCGCATCTGCTAGAAAAATGACAGGATGGATAATGAGAACCTTCAAAACCAGGGATGCCAAGCCCATGATGACACTTTTCAGGTCGCTTGTTCTATCTAGGCTGGAATATTTCTGCACGCTAACTGCACCTTTCAAGGCAGATGAAATTGCTGAACTAGAAAATGTGAAGAGAACCATCACAGCACCCATAAATTACTCGGAACACTTGAAGTTCCTAAACCTGTACTCCCTAGAACGCAGGCGGGAGAGATACATTATTATATACACTTGGAAAATCCTAGAGGAATTAGTACCAAACTTGCACACGAAAGCCACTCCCTACGAAAGCAAAAGACTCGGCAGACGATGCAACACCCCCCCCAATGAAAAGCAGGGGTGCCACTAGCACGTTGAGACACAACACAATAAGTGTTAGTGGCCAAAGACTGTTCAACTACCTCCCAGCTTATATAAGGGGGATTGCCATTAGACCCCATGCATGCGGGGAGCCCCAGATCAACAAAATGTGATCAGCCGTGAGGGAGCTTCCTCCAAATTCAACTTCAATAACAAAAACATAAGGTGGGACCAAGTAAACCAGGTCCTAAATGATATAAACTGGGAAGATTGCCTAAGCATCACGGATCCCAACCTATGTCTAGAACAAATTAACTCTGTGGTACTTGAGGTTTGCTCAAGGCAAATTCCCTTAAGGAAAAGGAGGAGAAGATGCAAACTAGAAAGAGAGAGGCGCTCCCTATACAGGCGAAGGCAAAGAATAACGGAGCGGCTACAGGAGGCCAATATCTCTGAAATACGTAGGGAGACACTAGTCAGAGAAATAGCAAACATCGAATTAAAACTAAAGGAATCTTATAGGAATCAAGAGACACGGGAAGAACTAATAGCCATAAATGAAATTGAAAGAAACCCTAAGTATTTCTTTTCCTATGCAAAATCAAAGTCGAGAACAACAACCAGTATTGGGCCCCTACTTAAACCGGATGGGTCCTACACAGATGACAGCAAGGAAATGAGTGAGTTACTTAAATCCCAGTATGACTCAGTCTTTAGCGAGCCACTAACCAAAATGAAAATCGAAAACCTAAATGATTTTTTTATGAGAGTGCCACAGAACTTGACAGACGCATGCCTTTCTGACATCATCACGACGCCAAATGACTTCGAAAAGGCAATAAATGACATGCCCATGCACTCCGCTCCAGGCCCAGACTCATGGAACTCCGTGTTCATCAAGAACTGCAAGGAGCCCCTATCACATGCTTTTAACATCCTATGGAGAGGGAGCATGGACACTGGGATCGTCCCGCAGCTACTAAAAACAACAGACATAGCCCCTCTCCACAAAGGGGGCAGTAAAGCAATAGCAAAGAACTACAGACCAATTGCGCTAACGTCCCATATCATAAAAATCTTTGAAAGGGTTCTAAGAAGCAAGATCGCCACCCATCTTGATACCCATCAATTGCACAACCCAGGACAGCATGGGTTTAGAGCAGGCCGCTCCTGTCTGTCCCAACTACTGGACCACTACGACAAGGTCTTGGATGCTCTAGAAGATAAACAGAATGCAGTTGTTATATACACAGATTTTGCAAAAGCCTTTGACAAGTGTGACCATGGTGTAATAGCACACAAAATGCGTGATAAAGAAATAACAGGAAAAGTTGGTAGATGGATCTATAATTTCCTAACACGTTGAACACAAAGAGTAGTAGTCAACAGAGTAAAGTCTGAGGCAGCTACTGTGAAAAGCTCTGTTCCACAAGGCACAGTACTTGCTCCCATCCTATTCCTCATCCTCATATCAGACATTGACAGGGATATAAGCCACAGTGCTGTGTCTTCCTTTGCAGATGACACCCGAATCTGTATGACAGTGTCCACCGTTGAAGACACGGCTAGACTCCAAGCAGACATAAACCAAATCTTTAAATGGGCTGCAGAAAACAATATGAAGTTCAATGATGAGAAATTTCAATTACTCAGATACGGAAAACGTGAAGAAATTAAAATCTAATCGGAGTACAAAACTAATTCCAACCACACAATAGAGCGAAAAACTAATGTCAAAGACCTGGGAGTGATCATATCAGAGGATCTCACCTTCAAGGATCATAACAATGTAGCAATTACATCTGCTCGAAAAATGACAGGATGGATAATGAGAACCTTCAAAACCAGGGATGCCAAGCCCATGTTGACACTCTACAGATCGCTTGTTCTATCTAGGCTGGAATATTGCTGCACACTAACTGCACCTTTCAAGGCGGGTGAAATTGCTGACCTTGAAAATGTGCAGAGAATATTCACCGCACGCATAAGTGCGATAAACCACCTCAACTACTGGGAACGCTTGAAGTTCCTAAACCTGTACTCTCTAGAACGCAGGCGGGAGAGATACATTATTATATACACATGGAAAAATTCTCGAGGGCTTAGTACCAAACTTGCACACAAAAATCACTCCGTACGAAAGCAAAAGACTCGGCAGGCGATGTAACATCCCCCCAATGAAGAGCAGGGGTGCCACTAGCACGTTGAGGGACAACACTAAGTGTGAGGGGCACAAGATTGTTCAACTGCCTCCTAGCATACATCAGGGGGATTACCAACAAGCCCCTGGCTGTCTTCAAGCAGGCACTGGACAGTCACCTCAAGTCGGTACCTGATCAGCCGGGCTGTGGTTCGTACGTTGGACTGCGTGCGGCCAGCAGTAACAGCCTGGTTGATCAGGCTCTGGTCCAACAGGAGGCCTGGTCACAGACCGGGCCGCGAGGGCGTTGACCCCTGGAATTCTCTCCATGTAGACTCCAGGTAGACCCCTGGCTGTCTTCAAGCAGGCACTGGACAGGCACCTAATGTCAGTAACTGATCAGCTGGGCTGTGGTTCGTATGTCGGACTGCGTGTGGCCAGCAGTAACAGCCTGGTTGATCAGGCTCTGATCCACCATGAGGCCTGGTCACAGACTAGGCCGTGGGGCGTTGACCCTCTGAACTCTCTCCAGGTAAACTCCAGGCAGATGCGATTGATACAATGTTGTGGTCTTTGAAAGTTAGATCCTCTGACATTATCATTCCCAGGTCCTTTACATTAGTTTTTCGCACTATTATGTGGTTTGAATTTGTTTTATACTCCGACATAGTTTTAATTTCCTCCCTTTTTCCATATCAGAGTAATTGAATTGTTTCTTCATTTAACTTCATATTGTTTTCACTTATTGTCTTAGAGTGTCTTTAATGGAGGACACTGTCATGCAAATTTATAAGAACATAAGAAAGAAGGAACACTGCAGCAGGCCTAATGGCCCATGCGAGGCAGGTTGTCATCCTCTCTTTGTCAGATATGAGGATGAGGAACAGGGTGGGGCAAGTACTGTGGCTAAAAGAATAAAATTTTTATTTCTTTGTAAAGGTTGCAATGTGTAATTACAGTTTTGATTTTTAAGTACAAAGAAAGCCACTATCATGCTGGGGCATTTCGGGCTTGTGGAACAGAGCTTTACACAGTAGCTGCCTCAGACTTTACTCTCTTTACTACAACTCTGTGTTCTGTTTGTTAGGAAAGTATAGATCCATCTAAAAACTTTGACTGTTATTCCTTTGTCATGCATTTTGTGTTCTATTACACCATGGTTACACTTATCAAAGGCTTTCATAAAGTCTGTGAATACTACATCTACATTTTTGTCTTCTAGAGCATCCAGGACCTTGTCATAGTGGTCCAGTAGTTGGGACAGGCAGGAGCGACCTGCTCTAAACCCATGTTGCCCTGGCTTGTGTAACTGATGGGTATCTAGATGAGTGGTGATCTTGCTTCTTAGAATCATTTCAAAGATTTTTATGATATGGGATGTTTATGCTGTTGGTCTGTAGTTCTTTGCTATTGTTTACTGCCCACTTTGTGGAGTGGGGCTATGTCTGATGTTTTTAGCAGCTGTGGGACGACCCCTCTGACCATGCTCCTCTCCATAGAATGTTAAAAGCACAATTCTTCATGAACACGGAGTTCCAAGAGTGGGCCTGGGGCAGAGTGCATGAGCATGTCATTTATCGCCTTTTCAAAGTAATGTGGTGTTCAGATAATATCAGATAGGTTTGAATCTACCAAATTCTGAATCTCACTTATAAAAAAATCATTTAGGTTTTCGACTCTTAGTCTGGTTAGCGGCTCACTAAAAACTGAGTTATACTGGGACTTGAGTAACTCACTCATTTCCTTGCTGTTATATGTGTAAGACCCATCTCGTCTAAGTAGGGGCCCAATACTGGATGTTGTTCCCGACTTAAATTTGGCATAAGAAAATAAATAAAAAAAAATCAGTTTTCTTTATGTCTTTTAGTTCTTCCCGCGTCTCTTGTCTCCTGTAAGATTCCTTTTGCTTAAGTTCGATGTTAGCTATTTCTCTGACCAGTGCCTCCCTTCATATTACAGATATATTGGCCTCTTTTAGCCGCTCTGTTATTCTTCGCCTTCGCCTAGATAGGGAGCACCTCTCTCTTTCTAGTTTACATGCCCTTAGCATACCTCGGAGGACCAGGCAGGACTAGCGTAGTTAATTTTTTTCTAGACATAGGTTTGGATCAATACCTGGAGTCTACCTGGAGAGAATTCCAGGGGTCAATGCCCCCACGGCCCGGTCCGTGACCAGGATATTTTTCCTGCTTATTTCATTTAGGACCTGGTTGACTTAGTCCCACTGTATGATTTTGTTATTGAAATAGAATTTGGTGAAGGCTCCCTTGTGACTGATTACGTTTTGTTGCTCTGGGGACTTGCGGATACATTTCTGAACCTCTATTATGTTGTGATCTGAGTATATTGTTTTTGATATAATAATATTTTGTATTAGCTTATTAGTATTGGTAAAGATGAAGTCCAGGGTATTCTCCAATCTTGTTGGCTCTATTATTTGTTGGTTTAAGGTGAGTTTGTTGCAGAAATTTAATAGCTCGTGTGTGTGCGAATTTTCATCTGAGCTACCTCCTGGGGTTAGTTTTGCTAATCTACATTCCTCCATTTTAGGTGCCTTAGGTTGAAATCCCCCAGGAGCAAGATGTTTGGGGCAGGAGCTGGAAGATTTTCCAGACAGTGGTCGATTTTCAAAAGCTGTTTCTTCAATTGTTGGAAAGTTGCTGTAGTGGTTTTAGGTTAATGAAAGCCAGAGTAACAATAACAAGTCTACTCTCCATGGCCCGCTCCATAACAACAACAACACCACTATAAATGACTGAACATAACAGACATAGTATTTAATCCTCTCACTGCTCCCAACACCTTACATTCCTCCTTTTCTAAATTACATTATATCATCACAACAGTTGGAATGGTTATCATATAAAAATTAGCCCATCATCCAACTACTTATAAATCCAACTTATCTTGAGGCTTGATAACTCTGCTGGAACGCTGGAGAAATGGAGGGTTTGCACTGTCCTGAGGTGCCCCCTCTTCTCATGTCGATTGAGAACTGGGCTCATTGTATGTGCGTCTATGTTGTACTCACCTAATTGTACTCACCTAATTGTGGTTGCAGGGGTCAAGACTCAGCTCCTGGCCCCGCCTCTTCCCTGTCCGATACTGGGTCTCTGCTCTCCCTGCTCCATGAGCTTTATCATACCTCGTCTTAAAACTGTATATGGTTCCTGCCTCCACTATATCTTCTCTAGACTATTCCACTTCCTGACTACTCTGTGGCTGAAGAAATGCTTCCTAACATCCCTTTGACTCATCTGAGGCTTCAGCTTCCAGTTGTGTCCCCTTGTTTCTGTGTTCCCTCTCTGGAACATCTTGTCACTGTCTACCTTGTCGATTCCCCGCAGTATTTTGTATGTCGTTATCATATCTCTTCTGACCCTTCTTTTCTCCAGTGTTGTTAGACCTATTTTCCCCAACCTTTCTTCATAGGACAGACCCCTGAGTTGTGGAACTAACCTTGTGCAAACCTTTGCACTTTCTCTAGTTTCTTTACGTGCTTGACCAGGTGTGGGTTCCAGACTGGTGCTGCATATTCTAGTATGGGCCTGACGTACACGGTGTACAGTGTCTTGAACGATTCATTGTTAAGGTAACGGAACGCTAATCTTAGGTTTGCCAGTCGCCCATATGCTGCCGCAGATATCTGGTTGATGTGTGCCTCCGGAGACGTGATTGGGTTATACTCACCCCAGGTCTTTCCCCTTTTGCCAAGGTTTGTACCCTTTTGTCCACCTAGCCTGTACTCTGTCAGCGGTTTTTTTGCCCTTCTCCGATCTTCATGACTTTGCATTTGGTGGATTGAATTCGAGAAACCAGTTGCTAGACCAGATGTCGAGATTGTCCAGGTCTGTTTGAAGTCCTGCTTGGTCCTCTTCCGATGTGATTCTCCTCATTAATTTCACATCATCTGCGAACAGAGACACTTCTGAGTCTACCCCTGTCTGTCATGTCATTTACATATACCAAGAATAACACTGCTCCTAGGACTGACCCCTGGTACACCGCCGTCACAGGCGCCCACTGTGATACCTCATCACGCACCATGACCCGTTGTTGCCCCCCTGTGAGGTATTCCTGATCCATTCCAGTGCCCTTCCTGTTATACCTGCTTGTTCTTCCAATTTCTTACTAATCTCATGTGAGGAACTGTGTCGAAGGCCTTCTTGCAGTCCAGGAAAATGCAATCACCCCACCCTTCTCTCTCTTGCCTTACCTCTGTTACTTTATCATAGAATTCTAGGAGGTTTGTTACACAGGATTTGCCCTCCCGGAATCCGTGCTGCGGGTTTTTTATTATCCTGTTCAGCTCGAGGTGCTCCACCATTCTTTCCTGATGATTTTTCCAGGACTTTGCACACTATACACGTAAGTGACACCGGTCTATATTTTAAAGTGCCTTTTTTTCTGTCTCCTTTTTATAGATGGGGACTACGTTGGCCTTCTTCCATACCTCAGGTAGCTGCCCAGTTTCAAGGAATGTGTTAAATATTATGGTAAGTGGCACACTCAGTACCTCAGCTCCTTCCTGAAGAACCCACGGAGATATTGTCCGTACCCATCGCTTTGAGGTATCAAAGTCACTGAGTAACTGCTTCACCTCCTCCTCAGTTGTGTGTATGCCCTCTAGCATTTGATACATCACTTGTGTGACGTGCCCCATCCTGTCTACCCAGCTGCCTTCCTTCCTCCACTGTGAATACTTCCTTAAACCTCAAGCTGAGCTCCTCACATACCTCTTGATCATCACTTGTGAGTTCCCCATCTTCTCTCCTCAGCCTTATCACCTGGTCCTTGACTGTTGTCTTCCTTCTGATGTGACTGTACATCAGTTTGGGTCGGATTTAACTTTCGATGCTATGTCGTTTTCTACTGTTTCTGGGCCTCCCTCCATACCTGTCATACTAGTTTCTAGCCTTCTCTAATCTCTTTGTTTACTTGGGTTCTTTGCCTTCTGTACCTTTTCCATTCTCGCCTTTGAGTCTTTGCCTCCCCCCACCTTTTGGGGAAACCAGGGCTCTTCTGGCCTTCCCGTTTAATCTTTTTTCCCCTGGGTTAAACCGCTCCTCTTCCTCCTTGCACTTTGCCCCTTTTGTATTCCATCATTTCATTTATTGTCTGTCCTTCCATTTCCCCTTTCCCACTGAACGCCCGGGAAATTCCCCCTGCCCGTGTAGTTTCCTCTTTTAAAGTCTGGGTTTTCTTGGGGTGTGTGTGTGTGTATGTGTTTGTGTACTCACCCTTTTTTACTCACCTATTTAACCAAAAACTCATTACAGTTGTGAGGGGGTAGACAGTGAATTGTTCATTACTTTATAATTTGTTTTTATTGTAACCATGTATAAAATAAGTAAGTAAATTTACTTACGGGTTCTTTCCTTTTTAACTTGTGAGTTCATTACCTTTGTAACTTTGAGGTCATTACCTTTGTAACTTGGGGAGTTCATTACCGGGAACTTGTGAGTTCATTTCCTTTGTAACTTGTGAGTTCATTACGTTTGTAACTTTGATTCATTACCTTTTTAACTTGTGAGTTCATTACCTTTTTAACTTGCTCAGCTATGAACTTTGGGGTCCAGTCC
The DNA here is from genome assembly GCA_009830355.1 of Cherax destructor. NCBI lineage: Eukaryota > Metazoa > Arthropoda > Malacostraca > Decapoda > Parastacidae > Cherax > Cherax destructor. Next base: position 13,585 of record WNWK01043595.1, read on the forward strand.
CCCGGACAAAATTTTGTACCTCTGTAATCTTTTGACTTCCGCCCACAGGATGGGTATGGAGTGCATAATAAAGATATCAAACTAAACAGCATACTCCACCCAAATTCAAAAGTCTAAAAATACTCACCGTAGAGAACATTCATCTTATTCTTGGTACACATCTAAAACTCTACACTCTAATATAAACCTCCGTTCAAAATTTCCCCAACAACTTTAATAAGACCCACCACCACATATACCCCCGACCCCCACCCCAATGTAAAAAATTTTATGCCTAAAAGGCCCAGAATCTGAATTCATTACCAGTAAATATTAATATAACCTTGTTGAAAATCAATTTAAGACTCTTCTCAAAAAACCCCCTACTCCCCCTAAACTAAATCTCATACTGTAAACTACTTTCAAAAAAGCTCATTATTATTTTCCTAAGATAATTTAATTTTTTCTAATATGCTACTATTATTTACCCCTACTCACCCAAAACCAAATACTCATACTATAAACCTCCGGCTGGGTTACAAGTATCTTTGGCAGGTTAAACACCACCAGATGTAGACCAAACAAGATGAAAACTTTGCCAGTTGGATTATTGTCACACCCTGCGTCATTATGTACTGGAGTGTGATAAAATTAATGAATTCAAAAGATTACTCATTCAGAAATGTTAAGAATATGTCAAAGTATTTTATCCACAGTGGTATATTACAGACCATTCTGGAAAAATCCCCTGACTTGCTCCCTGTAAATAAACTTGACAGTGTGTGTGTGTGTGTGTGTATGTATTGTACTCCCCTAATTGTGGTTGCAGGGGTCGAGACTCAGCCCCTGCCCCGCCTCTTCGCTGTCTGCTACTGGTCTCTCTCCCCCTGTCCATGAGCTTTATCATACCTTGTCTTAAAACTATGATGGTTCCTCCTCCACTATATCTTTCTCAGTCCATTCCACTTCCTGACTACTCTGTGGCTGAAGAAATGTTTCCTGACATCCCTTTGACTCATCTGAGTCTTCAGCTTCCCGTTGTGTCCCCTTGTTTCTGTGTTCCCTCTCTGAAACAACCTGTCACTATCTACCTTGTCAATTCCCCGCAGTATTTTTTTATTCGTTATCATGTCTCCTCTGACCCTTTTTTCCTCCAGTGTTGTTAGTCCTATTTCCCTCAACCTTTTCTTCATAAGACAGACCCCTGAGTTGTGGAACTAACCTTGTCGCAAACCTTTGCACTTTCTCTGTTTCCTTCGTGCTTGACGGTGGGGTTCCAGACTGGTGCTGCATATTCTAGTATGGGCCTGACGTACACGGTATACGTGTCTTGAACGATTCATTGTTAAGGTAACGGAACGCTAATCTAAGGTTTGCCAGACGCCCATATGCTGCCGCAGTTATCTGGTTTATGTGTGCCTCCGGAGACGTGCTAGGCGTTATCTCCTCCAAGGTCTTTTCTCCTTTGCAGGTTTTGCCTTTGTCCGCCTTAGCTTGTACTCTGTCAGCGGTCTTCTTTGCCCTTCTGTGTGTATGTATATGTGTGTATGTGTATGTGTGTATGTATATACATGTATGTGTGTATGTGTGTGTGTATATATGTATGTGTATATGTATATGTGTGTGTGTGGACCCAACAATTAAAAATTTTCACCAATAACTCATTACAGTTGTGGCTGGGTGTAGACTAATAGATTGCTCATTGCTTTATAATTTGTTCATGAGTGCAACCATGTACAGACGTAAGTAAATTTACTTAATGATTCATACCTTGTAACTAGTGAATTAATTACCATTGTACCTTGTTCAGCTATCAAAACTTTGGGCCCAGTCTCTGGACCCTATATATCCTCTGTAATCTGCAGCCTT
>WNWK01043596.1:0-15431 GCA_009830355.1 Cherax destructor
TCCCCGCCAGGGAGCCGGAGCCGGGTCGCCATCTGGTAAAGACCCGGGCCGGGAGAATTCCCGGTGAATCAACACCTCCTCCTCCTCCTAAACACTCAACAAAGATTGAAAATCTCTAAATAAACCAAAATAAAACACACAATCAAAACTTGGAATATAACATACCCAACGCGTTACACGTCGACCACCCATGAATCAAAACATAAGGAGCATGTATAACATATTAAAACCCAATTCACACAAGACCATACCAGGCCCCCAAGTAACAACACTAACATCTCAGTAACCAATGTTTGGAAAATGTTTATTGACTAATATAGCAATCGTTGAATGTGTTTTTTCCCCAATTATTAACATAAAGGCATGAATGCACATGAAGCACTGCCATCACTAACCAGGAAGCGCAAGTATTGCAGCTGAAGTACACTGACCACTCCATCCTAGGATACCCCATAAACACATATAAACAAATGAAATCACATATATAAATTCCAACCCCGCCCCAGGTGACCCTGACAACAGTAACATGTAGACATCACATGATACGAAAACAGAGTTAGTAAGCATGGAATCCGTAGAAACACCACTACCAAATGTAGTCACCACATACATCCCCCCAATAAGACTCCTCCTAAAATACCCCACCCCACACCCCTGCCCCACACTAACCACACCCATAACACTGATGAATAAATACAGCATATGTAGTACATAAACATAATATGTATGAGGCATCATAATCACAATGCAATTAGCAAAATAAAAAGGAGCAGTGGAGTACAATAACCACTATTAACTATATACATATTCCATACAATATTCCTTAGGTCATCAGTACACCAATTTATCACCACACACATAAGACATTGTATATCATTATTTTTGTTGTTATTTTATTTGCATTTTAATATAATACATTGTATCATCCCATAGGGATAATCTCATACAAAATGCAGAATACAACTTGAAATTCCTTGTATACAAACAAGGTTGAGCACTGTGCCAGAACGCAACTCACACTGTGCACCACCAACCTCACACTGTGCACCACCAACCTTCCATTCAACACCACAAGTCAGCACAGGATGCCACCTAAGGGTCTAAAATATCCATCTACATTCATAACATAAGAGGATTCACCGTGAACACAAAATGCCACACAATGACCTAAACACACTAAACGTGAGCCTATCATCACTCCACAATGTGTGTAATTTACTTTATACTTTACTTCATTATAAAAAGAAAAACACTCTGAGGTCCACCAGGATAGCCCCCTTATTTCCCATAGACTACAACCCGTAACCTAAGGACAAACCATAATACATCTGTTAAGAGCACCTACCCTACCCCCCCCACTCTACCCCTCAAAACTAAACCCCTCCTAAATAACAAAAAAGGCACAATACCGTGACTGGAACAATACACACACAACCCGCACATATAAAAGAGAGGAGCTTATGACGATGTTTCGGCCCGACTTGGACCATTTACAAAGTCACACTAACACACAGAGACCCTACGTCCAACTTTCATAGTCGCCGCCTGGTTGAATCTTCCCTTATACACAACTTTCCCTGTATGAATCTTAGCCCTGGCTTTGTCTCTGTTGATGCTTTCCTCTCTCATTACATTGTTAAATGCTCTAAACTTCAGAACACCCGTGACTTAACCTGATTCCTTCCCCTTTCATCTCTTCCCCCTTCTCCTTTTTTCTCCTATGGGTTTTCTTTTCTTTCTTTTCTTTTGCCTTGTATTTGTCCTTCATTTTATTCGCCTTTCCTCCCTCTGTGTTCTCGTCCCACCCTTGCGGGCCGCTAGCCTCATTGCAGTGCTCCTTTCCTAGAATATGACTGTCTCCACTACTACTATTACTACTACTACCACTTCCACTACTTACTCCATTATTATCCCACTCTCTTGTACCCTCCCCTGTCTGCCTGCCTATAAATACCCCTTCCTCCATCTCTGTGTGTTAGTGTGACTTTGTAAATGGTCCAAGTCGGGCCGAAACGTCGTTGTAAGCTCCTCTCTTTTATATGTGCGGGTTGTGTGTGTAAACCCCTCCTAGCTTGCCATAATTGACACCCAAATTTTAAAACACATGTATGCACATTAAGAGTAAAACACTGCAATACACAGTGATCCATGGTCACTGTTACCCATGCGGTCAAAGCAGAGGCTAGAGGACATTGCATGATTACAATCAATATTGCATATACACAGATATAGAAACTGTACATCAATACCCTGTTCCCAACATACACTCACACACACACGTCCGGTGTGCAAGGAGCACCAGCAACCAAGGCTGGTGATTTTCAACCCCTCAAGTGCACACCAAGACTTGACAACACACATGAACACTTACAGGCGCCAGAAACGTTGTCAAATATCACCCCCCCCCCTCCTGGCCAGGACCTAACAGCCACACAGATGCTGAAACAAAATCAGGTTCACGCCCATCAAAAGTGCCAACCACAAACAGCCAACACTAACACACAACATGCAATCGAAAACACGCTTTCTTCTAATCATGAACTGCACACACCCCTACACACACACTCACTCCAGGCGACTAGCCCGTTATAACCCCTGAAGAAAACACGCTCACATATTACAGTCTTCCCCCAACAACGCTATTAATGCACCCACAGTTAGACCATGATAACCCACTCAAAAAGCCTCTTCCCACCTAAGACCATATAGGTCAATATTCTTACAAACCGTCTTATAAAAAGTCGCCGCTAATACCCTTTTACGCACGTTCCACTCCCCATTCCCTCTCATACCTTTTGATACAAACACGAAATCCACAATTAAATACGCAATACTAAAACCCCACCTCTGACCACCCATGCCACGACCAGACCCATCTATTCCCTTATTCCCCCCAGACCCTCACAAAAATACACCTCATGATACGCCGTTTCCTCACCAATACATATCCTACACCCACCCACCTCCACCATCCTCCTCTCCCGAAGAACCACTCCAGATGGCAGAATGCCGTGGAGGAAGTGGAACATTACCTCCAGCATCCTCGATCGAATTCCTAACTTATGAAACCTATCCCAGATGTCCACCCACCCATACTTTGGATATATCCCCTCCACCGGGGCCACTACCCTTCTCCCTAGCATCCGCTCCAAAACCCTCACCCGAATTTTACCAGGTTTCTGTAGGACCAGGAGCACCCTCAACACAGCCTCACACTTCTGCAACTCCATCCCCCCATAAAACCACCACCACACATCAGCATACAGTCATTCCAACTCCCTCCCCTGACACCCTTCTACGCATACAAAACCCCGCCGTAAGAACACACATTTTACCCGACATCGCAAGTCCATTAACCCTAACCCTCCCCTGATGCACCGGCAGCATTACCACCTCCCTTTTCAGCCAGTCACACCCTGAACCCCAAATGAATTTAAACACCTTCAAGTGCCACGTAATATCCTTCCCTACTAAAGGATACACTGCTGCCACATGCCATACCTTGCAATAAAGTAACACATTACCACGATTACCCACTGATGAAGAGTTAAATTAAACAGCCGCAAACACCCCAATCGATGTTGTACTTTATCCTCGACATGCACAGAGTTTGCCGCTCTCGCTTGCACCATATCCCCAATATACACAATACCACAAATCGTTAAACTATCCACCACATTCCACACCACATCAGCACCCCACACCTCCCGCCCCATCCAAGCCCCCAACCCCATCAATTTCGATTTCTCCACGTTAATCTGCATACCAGTAGCACCCAAAAAAGTATGAATGACCTTACCCACCTCACTCAAGCTCATCTCCTGCACAAGAATCATCGTGTCATTAACATAACCAACAAGCCCCGGCTCTCACCCCACCACCCCTGACCCCACCCTCCCACAAATACAAATCTCGACAGCCCTGTAAAACGGGTCATGAACACAAGCAAACAGAATTTGTGAAAGGGGACATCCCAGTCTAAGACCCAGTCCCATGGTAACCGCTTCCCCCACATGACCATTTATCTGCACACACACCCGCGCGCCCCAATATAACGTCTCCGCCCACTTAACAATTTCATCCCCAAATCGCTGCCGCTGAAGAATCTGCCACAAAGCTTCCCGTTCCACACGATCATATGCCCCTTGCTAATCCAATGACAACAAACCCTCCCTGCCCCCCTCCAGACCCACCACAAACCCCTTAATTATCCCATGTCCCACATCCATAGACCTACCAGGCAACCCGTATTGACCTTCTGACCGATGCGCCCTACCACACACTTCATACGATTCCCCAAAATTTTCACGAACTATTTATAGTCAGCGCAAAGTAAGGATAAGGCCTGATAACCCTCTCAGGGTACTTTGACTCTCCCCCTTTGGGACCAAAAGGACCACTGCTGTAACCTGTAATCTACCCAACACTCCCCTCTCCTTCATGGTAATCATTAGCACCACCAAAAACCCTTTCATTATTTACCAGTGCTGTAGATAGAATTCACAAGGTAATCCACCAATCCCCGGCGCCTTGCCTTTATGCATGCCCATCAACACCCGCCAAACCTCCCCCTCATCTATCTCTCCACCCAGCGCCTTCCGATCACTTTCCCCAAGGGCACTTGGCACACTGTCACACACACACCATAAGGCCTCCCGCTCCACCCCACAACTCCCCAAACCATGCATCCGCATAACCACTCATTCCTTCCATCTTCCACAACACTTGCCCTACGCAGTAACTCCCCACCCTCGAATGGACGACCAACCGATCAACCTCTGTGGCTGCCCGACGTCTCTGCTGCCCCCGTAACACACATGCCAATGGGCAATCGCCCCATAGCACCTCCTCAACCCCCCCTGCACATGGACAGTGTTAAAACACTCATTCTGCAACTCACGAATTTGACACTTCAACGTATCTATGTCCTCCACAGGATACATTTTCCCTGAACACCCCTACCATAACACCCCCTCAACCTTCCCTCCAAGCACTGAAGGAGGCCATAAGTCAATTGCGTCTCACGTTTACCCTCTGCCATGTAAAGCTTTCATATCCTCTCTTTAACCACCCCATCCCACCACTCCAGCAAGACCCCAGCACCACAACCCTCCGCACTGAGCTCAGCCCACAACTTCGCAAACCCCTCCGTCCCCTCCTCATCCCCCAGGAGCTGCGTGTTTAATTTCCAATAACTTTTACACCTCCCATACCAAGTCCACCCTATTAAGGTAGATACATACATCCTGCACACTTGTGGGCAGAGGCGCTTCCCTAGTAACATCGCTTGTTTAAACTTTGTAATTACTGGCATTTTGGGTACCCCGCTAAACACTGCAGATCTGCGGTGGAATGCCCGGTCTGCAGTGCAACGGATCATTCTAATACATGTGTAGTCTTCCCCCCTCTTGTCTCAATTGCAAGGAACCTCATCCTTCCTTTTCACGCCATTATCAGGTCTATCGTAGTGAATGTGAGGAGCATGAGGGCCTTTACAGTATGGCTGTCTCACAGCTCCGCCTTCAAGGAAAACTTCCTCGTGTCCCGAATGATTGGATAGTCTGAAGACCTCCAACCTCGACAGTCCTCTCACCTCCCATTCTCTCTGCGCCTGTGTCATCCAAGGTAACCCCAGTTTCTAATTCTTTTGCGGTTTTATCGTCTGACACTCCTACCTCTGCACCACTTCCTGCTTCTTCTTCATCTCGCTCGCTTACCCCTCAGTCTACAAGACCTCACAGACCTACATTTTCTTTGTGTCCACCACCTGTACAGTTGAATCTATCTTCTCCCTTGGAGCCTAGTTCTCACCCCCTTTCCAGCTCTCACACGAAGGTGGAGGTTCACCCCCCTCATGTAGTCCCCTCTTCCTCCCCCTTCTTCTTCCATAGTTACCCTCCAATATCCTTCCTCTCTTGTTGCACTGCAAGACTTTTCTACCCCCGCCAATGCATCTCTCCAAGTTCATACTCCCCATCCCCCTCAGACCTCTTTGGTTGCCTCCATAGTTACTCCGACCTCTACTTGCAATGCCTCTCCTGTCTCTGACATCATGGCATCGTCGGCTTCCTTAACAGCTGAGACGTTAGACGCTATCTCCAGCTATATTGCAGAGACAACACCCCTGATGAACACCAAGATGCCTCCTTCTACACCTTCTCTTTTACGACCCTCACAACAATCTCTTCCTCTGCAACATTCTACTTCTTCCTTGCTTACACGCCTACCATTGCCCCCACATGTTGACTTTACTGATCCTAAAACCCCATAGGTTTTATCGTTTCTTATTGCTACCATTTTTATTTCTGTACATAATGTCTTTTCTGCAATGGAATATTCGTGGCCTTAGGGGCAATCGAGGAGAACTCCAAGTGTTCCTCCCCCAGTTGTCCCCAGTATGAGTTGGGTTACAAGTGCCCAAAATTCGTTCTGCTGTCATTCACCCCATTTCGGGCTATGAGCTGTTACATTCTTCCGATCCCTTACCTGACGAATCATTTAATGAAAGCGCGCTTCTTGTGCGCGTTGATATACCGTATCAACAAGTTTTTGTCTGTTCCCCACTGCATTATACTGCAGCTCGCCTTTATTTACACAGATGGTTTACAGTTTGCTCTCTTTATATTTCTCCCTCCCGTGCATTCTGTATCCCTGATGTCGCATTTTTAATTTCTTCTCTATCATCTTGTTGTTAGGTAATTTTAACGCTCACCATCACCTGTGGGGAGGGTCCCACTGCGACTCTTGTGATGATCAGTTGGAGACTCTTCTCGCTTCTCATCTTCTTCATGTTTTAAATAAGGGTGCTCCTACCCATTTCGACTCTCGCAATCAGTCTCTCTCTGCATTGATCTTTCTATTTGTTCCTCGCCCATTGCACTTGATTTCGCATGGTCTGTTCTTCCAGATTTACATGATAGCGGTCACTTTCCTATTCTTCTTACTTCTACTGCATATACCTATCCTCTTCGTAACCCTCATTGGCAATTTGCTAGAGCAGATTGGAACTTATACTCCCATCTTACCACCTGTTGTGAGGATCCTCTTACGTCCTCTATTGATGAACTAGCACACCAATTCTCGACCTTCGTCCTAACTGCGGCGACGCGTTCTATCCCCCAAACCTCAGGTAGGATTTCTCAGACATGCATACTTTGGTGGTTTCCTACATGCGCACATGCAGTGCGTTTAAAATGTGCGGCGTGGGGCTGCTATCGATATAATTGTACCGCAGAGAGTCTGTTAGATTTTAAGTGGGTAAGGGCAGTTGCTCGCCGCATCATCCGCGACGCTAAACGCACTTGTTGGCGAGTCTATGTGTCTACCATTACCTCGTATTTCCCTATGCACGATTTGGAAAAAGGTGCGGAAGTTATGTGGCAAGTACACTTCGGGCCCAGCTCCCATTTTGCGGGTTGCTGGAGTTGATGTCGCAGAACCTCTCGAAGTTGCCACAGAAATCGGGAGTTATCTTGTCTGTATCTCCCGAGGGCTTCACCTCTTTTCCTCATTTCTTGCGTCTAAGCCTGCCAAGGAGCGATTGCCCTTAGATTTCTCCTCCGATGGATTGGAGCTGTATAACATACCCTTTACTCTCCTAGAATTGGAGTCCACACTTTCCACTTGTCAGCCGTCGGCAGCGGGACCTGATGATATCCACATCGTATGCTACAACATTTTCATTCTACGGCCCTTCCCGTTCTTTTACGGTTTTTCAATCTTATTTGGGAGCGAGGGGTTCTCCCTCAACAATGGAAATCGGCTACTGAACTACCGTTTCGCAAACTGGGCGCCTCGGGGCTTGATACCTCTCACTATCGTCCCATTGCCCTGACCAGTGTGATCTGTAAGGTGATGGAACGATTGGTAAATAGACGTCTGAGGTGGTTCTTAGAGACTCACAATAGACTTTCTCCTCGCCAATATGGCTTTTGCAAAAGCCACTCTACCATAGACCCCTTACTCCACTTAGATACGCTGTATAACCCCTGTGGTTTAGCGCTTCTATTTGATTATAATAATAATAATCCACTTAGATACGTATATTCGGAATGTCTTTGCTAACAACTATTCTGTCCTGGCGGTCTTTTTTGATATATAGAAAGCATATTACACCACTTGGAGGTATAACATTCTTGCCCAAGCCCACTCCTTAGGCCTCTGCAGTAATCTACCACACTTCATCACTGCTTTCTTATCTGATAGACATTTCCGAGTCCGTATTGACGGCCTCGCTTTCCTCGGACTTTGTACAAGCCGAGGGAGTCCCACAAGGTTGTGTCCTCAGCACTACTCTTTTTCTATTAGCTATAAATGACCTACCTTCCATTCTTCCTTCGCATATTTGGTCGTCACTATATGTAGATGACTTCGCTATAGCTTACTCGGGCGCTGACTGTCGACTAGTAGCAGCCTCCCTTCAGGTTGTGACAGACCGAGTCTCCCATTGGACCCCTTCTCATGGCTTTAAATTTTCTAGTACAAAAACCCGATTCATTACCTTCACTAGACGTCCGCTTATCCCAGATACTCCATTGTATTTACATGGTTCACGTATTCCAGCATGTGATACCGTCAAGTTTCTTGGCCTGCTCTTTGATCGCAGGTTGACATGGAGACCTCACATTTCTTCTTTAAAGGCAACTTGCCACGGTCGGCTGAAACTCCTTAAGGTTCTCGCACATCGTTCATGGGGAGCAGATCGTCACACTCTCCTCCGTTTTCATTCCACTCTAGTCTTGTCCAAGCTGGATTATAGTGACCAAGTCTATTCTGCAGCCTATCCCGCAACTCCAAGGCATAAACTCCATTTATGCCTTGGTGCCTTTCGTTCATCCCTTGTTGAAAGCCTCTATGCAGAGGCGAATGTTCCTTCCCTGGCAGATCATCGAGATGCTCATTGTCTTATTTATTTTGTCCGCGCTCATAATCTCTGTGTTCCTTCCACATATAGGTTAGTCTCAGACATTAGTAGGAACCCACTGTTTGTTCGACGCCCCTGCCTACTCCGACCGTTTTTTCGCCTGCACTCACTCCAGTCTTCCCTCCAGTTGCCCCACTTGTACGTTCATTTAGCATCTGTCATTTCCCTTCTCCATTGGGAAGTTCCGACAACTCATGTCTGCCCCCTCTCCACTACCGTGCACCAAAGCTTGCCTACCTATGCCTGCTACTCATTCTTTTTCTCGGACACTTCCGGTCACATGCTCATGCCATTGCTGTGTATACAGATGATTCTAAATCTTCTGATGGTGTTGGGTTTGCAGCAGTATTCCCTGATGAAGTTGTCACAGGCCACTTGTTGGACTCAGCTAGTGTCTTTACTACTGAGTTGTATGCCATTCTTATAGCGCTTCTTCATATTACATATAAGTCTCCTTCAGCGTTCATGATCATTTCGGATTCCTTCAGTGCTTTACAAGCCACTACACAATTCGACTCCCTTCGTCTATTAGTCCTCCGTATTCAACAATGGTTGCGTCGCATAGCTAGCAAGAATAAAAATGTCATTTTCTGCTGGGTCCCTGGTCACGTTGGTGTGCAGGGCAATGAGCAGGCGGATGCTGCTGCACAGTCAGCAGTGCATGATCTCCCGGTTTCTTATAAGGATATTCCGTACAGGGACTATTTTCCAGTCATTTCTGCCCGTCTCCGCAGCCGTTGGCAACAACGATGGACAGGCATACGCCATAACAAATTGCGCTCTATTAAGCCGCTTTTAGGTTTGTGTCCAACTTCCTACCACCGTTGCCATTCTCGGGAGACTGCGCTCTCCCGGCTCCGCATTGATCATACACGTCTTACCCATGGGTATCTCATGAACAGACGCCCTCTTCCTCTCTGTGAGGCTTGTCAGGTCCCTATTTTGGTTCTTCACTTCCTTGTTGATTGCCCGATTTACCAGCGAGCTCGCAGGATTTACCTCCAATGCCACCGCCGCCCTGCCACTCTTACTTTATCTTCTCTACTTGCAGACGATCCAACCTTTGACTCCCAAGCACTTTTTGACGTTTTGTCGGCAACTGCCTTATTATACGAACTTTGACACATTGCCCTTAGAGTCCCTTCCATCCCTTTTCTTTCCTCACCTTTGCTTCCCTCTCCAACTATCAGATTGTAACCTCCATACTACTTACTACCCCACAGCGCTGTATGACCCTTGTCGGTTTAGCGCTTTCTTTGAATAAAATAATAATAGATCCTACACTGGCCAACTAGGTCTAAATACATGGACTTAGGTGTACTGCCCTGTGAGGTGCAATGACGCCGCATCATTCATTTTTCATTCTCACCACCCTATTATGGTGGTTTCGTAAATTTCCTGTCCCAATTCTTCAGCAGGAGATATTAACACGAATTCCAATTACGAATTGAGTTCGATACTCTCCATTAGGCCTCGGAAAACGCCGAATTCCTGGTGCAAAATTCCGACCAATGCTCACACAATTAAATTCAACATGGCGTCTCCACTGGCTGTTCTACCCCTCCCCCCACTCAAAATTTCTCGAAGGGTCCAAACAGCATCATATTTTATTACACAATTATTATATTATTCATTAATATGTTCCACATTTAGGAAATTATGTAAAAAAGTTCCACAATTATTATTATTTTTGTTAAGAATTTCATTAATTTTTCTATGGTCGTCCGTGTTTATAGTTGCTGTAAATAAGGAGAACGAGAGTGGAAGGTGATTTTTTAGTGTTTCAAGAAGATGGACCTAATTTCAAAGCAGTATATATTCAAATCGGGTCCATCTTTTCGAAACACCCTGTATTTTGGGGTTTCCTTAAAGAAAGTTTCAGTTGTTTTTTAAATTTCTCCCGTCTGGTGTGAGTATTCTTATTGTCGTGTCTAAGATTTTGTTACCTTGTTTCATTTGTCTTTTTTTTAGGGAGTCCAGCAATTATTTTTCATATGTAGTTTTCTGCCTTTTATTATATTAATATATTTTTTTGCTGCTTCTCAGATGAAACAATTTTCTTTACATTTATTTTTTCATGTATTGTTTTGGTCTTAAAGAACTGAGGTCGGTTTTCTCAAGTCAGTATCACTGCTTCCTCGAGAAGCAGCCAGTGAATTTATATTTCTATGTGATCTAATGCAGTTAAGATCAGAGTGTACATGTGAACCTGATGACTGTGCACATGTGAACCTAATGACTGTACTCACCTAATTGTACTCACCTAATTCTGGTTGCAGGGGTCGAGACTCAGCTCCTGGCCCCGCCTCTTCACTGATCGCTACTGGGTCTCTTCTCTCCCTGCTCCATGAGCTTTATCATACCTCGTCTTAAATCTATGTATGGTTCCTGCCTCCACTACATCACTTGCTAGACTATTCCACTTCCTGACTACTCTATGGCTGAAGAAATACTTCCTAACATCCCTTTGACTCATCTAATTCTTCAACTTCCAATTGTGACCCCTTGTTTCTGTGTCCCCTGTCTGGAACATCCTGTGTATATCCACCTTGTCTATTCCCCGCAGTATTTTGTATGTCGTTATCATGTCTCCCCTAACCCTCCTGTCCTCCAGTGTTGTCAGGCCGATTTCCCTTAACCTTTCTTCGTAGGACATTCCCCTTAGCTCTGGAACTAACCTTTTCCCAAACCTTTGCACTTTCTCTAATTTATTGATGTGCTTGACCAGGTGTGGGTTTCAAACTGGTGCTGCATACTCTAGTATGGGCCTGACGTACACGGTGTACAGTATCTTGAACGATTCCTTTCTCAGGAACGCTATTCTCAGGTTTGCCAGTCGCCCATATGCTGCAGCAGTTATCTGGTTGATGTGTGCTTCCGGAGACGTGCTTGGTGTTATACTCACCTCAAGATCTTTCTCCTTGAGCGAGGTTTGCAGTCTTTGACCACCTAGAATATACTCTGTCTGCGGTCTTCTTTGCCCTTCCCCGATCTTCATGACTTTGCATTTGGCGGAGTTAAATTCGAGAAGCCAGTTGCTGGACCAGGTGTCCAGCATGTCCAGGTCTCTTTGAAGTCCTGCCTGATCCTCATCTGTTTTAATTCTCCTCATTAACTTCACATCGTCTGCGAACAGAGACACTTCTGAGTCTATCCCGTCCCTCATGTCATTCACATATACCAAGAATAGCACTGGTCCTAGGACTGACCCCTGTGGGACCCCGCTCGTCACAGGCGCCCACTGTGATACCTCATCACGTACCATGACCCGTTGTTGCCTCCCTGTCAGGTATTCTCTGATCCAATACAGTGCCCTTCCTGTTATACACGCCTGATCCTCTAACTTCTGCACTAATCTCTTATGAGGAACTGTGTCGAAGGCCTTCCTGAAGTCCAAGAAAATGCAATCAACCCACACCTCTCTCTCGTGTCTTACTTCTGTTACTTTATCATAGAACTCCCAAAGGTTTGTGACACAGGATTTGCCTTCCTTGAATCCATCCGTGCTGGTTGTCGTTTATAAGCTTGTGCCGTTCCAGGTGCTCCACCATTATCCTCCTGATTACTTTGCACACTATACACATAAGTGACACTGGTCTATAATTTAGTGCCTCGTTTCTGTCTCCTTTCTTAAAAATGGGAACTACATTTGCCTTCTTCCATACATCAGGTAGCTGCCCAGTTTCAAGGGAAGTGTTGAATATTGTGGTTAGTGGCACACACAGCATCTCTGCTACCTCTCTAAGGACCCACGGGGAGATGTTGTCTGGTCCCATCGCCTTTGAGGTATCAAGGTCACTGAGCAACTTCTTCACCTCCTCCTCAGTTGTGTGTATGTCATCCAACACTTGGTATATTCCTTGTTGGTGTCCCACTCTGTACTGTCTTCCCAGAGTCCTTCCTGCCTTTACTGTAAATACCTCCTGTGTACGTATGAAACGTGATGACTGTGCACATGTGAACGTGATGACTGTGTACATGTGAACCTGATGACTGTGTACATGTAAACCTGATGACTGTGTACGTATGAACGTGATGACTGCACATGTGAACGTGATGACTGTGTACATGTGAACCTGATGACTATGTATGTATGTATGAACGTGATGACTGTGCACATGTGAACATGATGACTGTGTACATGTGAACCTACTGACTGTGTATACATGATCCTGATGACTGTGCACATATGAACCTGATGACTGTGTACATGTGAATCTGATGACTGTGTACACGTGAACCTGATGGCTGTGTATATATGAACCTGATGATTGTGTACATGTGAACCTGATGACTTCGTACATGTGAACCTGATGACTGTGTACACGTGAACCCCATGACTGTGTACATGTGATCCTGATGACTGTGTACACGTGAACCTCATGACTGTGCACATGAGAACCTGATGACTGTGTACATGAGAACCTGATGACTGTGTACATGTGAACCTGATGACTGTGTACATGTGAACCTGATGACTGTGTACATGTGAACCTGATGACTTCGTACATGTGAACCTGATGACTGTGTACACGTGAACCCCATGACTGTGTACATGTGATCCTGATGACTGTGTACACGTGAACCTCATGACTGTGCACATGAGAACCTGATGACTGTGTACATGAGAACCTGATGACTGTGTACATGTGAACCTGATGACTGTGTACATGTGAACCTGATGACTGTGTACATGTGAACCTGATGACTGTGTACATGTGAACCTGATGACTGTGTACATGTGAACCTGATGACTGAGTACATGTGAACCTGATGAGTGTGATTAGTTCCGCTTCAAAGATGAGAGGGGGAGAGGGTTGCCTGCACGACGGGAAGGGACTTGATTTAAAGAATTGGAAATTTTCTGCGCTTGTCAGGATTAAACTTAATTACAATCCATTACCCCGGCGCTCTCTGACAGCTACGGGAATTCCCATGAATACAGTAAATTATTTATTTTTCTGTTGTTCATAAAGAATAAATATAGAGTAGCGTAGAATATATTCCCCTCTGCCTCCACACAAACTTATCATATACTAGGCAAAATAGTGTGGACCTTCCACATTTGTCAACAGAAAGACATAAGTTGTAAAACAAACTTGAACTGGGATATGTCTTTTTATGTAGAGCCTTAGGAAGTCATGACTTGGTGAAGCTCTGTAGAGAACGAAACGTTGTTATAGGAATACCTTGTTTTGCATCCTGTGTCTTTTATGTCACATACTCTTCAGACTTCTCTGACACCTGGTTGTTAAGGTCTAGGAAGTGTGTCAAATGGTTTAATGCTGCTGTCTATCACTTTCGTTCTTATATTTTGGAGAATAAAATCTCATAGGAAGATAATATTAAACAAAGGATTTTATATGCTTTCTATAAAGATTTAGATATTCCACATTTGCTCAGCTTTCATTACCTTAATTATCCATCCACTATCCACTAAGGTAAACTTTATTAATTCTACACAACAAAAGGAAGAACACGTTTCAGTGAATTTTTTATTAATCTCTAATAAATAAACGCAGTTTTTAAGAGACAAAGACGTATTTTTTTAATAGTTTTTTTGAGGGGTATTAGATATGTAAATTAGATATGATTAGTGGTAGGAAGTACTTTTCAGGGATTATATATTGTTAATAATATATTTTGTAGGTCTGATGCTTCATAATATATCACACGAAGTGTATTAGCGAGATGTTATGGGCAGGTTGCAAGGCAGGCAGGACAGAGATAGCCAGGTGCCATGCTAGGTAGCAAGGCAGGCAGGGCAGAGATAGCCAGGTGCCATGCTAGGTAGCAAGGCAGGCAGGGCAGAAATAGCCAGGTGCCATGCTAATTAGCAAGGCAGGCATGGCAGAGATAGCCAGATGCCATGCTAGGTAAGAGAAAGACAGAAGAGCAGACAAAATGGTCTCTTTTGTGTACATAACTGAATTACTAAATAATTAATAGAAGAATTTTAACGTTTTGTTATTGGAATATATACTGTATCCATCTAGTATAAATATATTGAACCGTGCAGAGCAATGCATAGTAGTTAAAATGTTGGGTTTAGAGAACAAACGTTGTTATGGAATCCTTTTTTTGCATCCTGTTTTTTTTACCCCCAATACTTTCAGACTTCTCTGAACCGGTTGTTAAGGTCTAGGAATTTTTCAAATGGTTTAATGTGCTGTCTATCACTTTCGTTCTTATTTTTTGGGAGAAAAAATTTTTTAAAAAGGGGAAAATAATTTTTAAAAAAATTTTTTAAATATGCTTTCTAAAATTTAGATATTCCACATTTGCTCAGTTTTTATTACCTTAATTATCCATCCACTATCCACGGAAAAATTTTTTAATTCTACACAAAAAAGGAAGAACACGTTTCAGTGAATTTTTATTAATTTTAAAAAAAACGCATTTTTTTAAAAGACAAAGACTTTTTTTTTAAAAGTTTTTGAGGGGATTGATATGAAAAATTTGATATGATTAGGGAGGGGAAAAAAATTTTCAGGGATTATATATTGTT